>CAUJRU010001623.1:117500-129765 GCA_963277665.1 Viscum album
AAATTTAGGAGCACGGTCTCTCATCCTGGTGATACCGACAGTTTCGCGCTTGAACCACTACCAAAATCCCACAACGCTCCAGAGAAGGTGAGGAAAAGGCAGGTACAGCAAAGGACGACAAAGGAACCCAATCCCACCATGCCTCCCACATCCCAACATCTGCAAGAACTCAACCACACTCGGTGGCTTTTAAGCATAGCCCGACCCGCAACGCTCCATGAAAGGTGAGGAAAAAGGTGGGTACGACAGGACGGGGAAACAACCCAATCCCGCCCATACCCCCCACATCCCACCAGTGAGGAAAAAGGTAGGAACGTCAGGGGATGAGGAGGGAAACCCCCATCCCGCCGTGCCTCCCACATCTCACATTCCGTAGGAACTCAACCGCCATGAGGCAGCTTTTAAGCAGACGAACCAGCAACGCTCAAGAGACGTCGAGGAAAAGGAGTCATGGTAGGTACGGGGGTCCTATGTCCCGCCGCGCCGCCCACATCCCACCATCCACAGGATCCCACAAACCGTGAGGCGGTATTTAAGCACCCAGCCCGCAATGCTCCACAGATGGGGAGGAAAAGGCAGGCACGTCAGGGGACGGGGCAAAAACCCAATCCCGCCGCGCCTCCCACATCCCACCATCCGCAGCAACTCAACCACCCTGAGGCGGCTTTTAAGCAAGCCAAGCCGCACTGCTCTAGAGAAGGCGAGGGAAGGGCAGGAGCGTCGAGGGACGACAAAGGAACACCAACCCACCATGCCTCCCACATCCCACCATCCAAGGAACTCCGCCACCGACAGGTGGCCTTTTAAGCAAGCCCGAACCGCAACGCTCCATGAAAGGTGAGGAAAAAGGCGGGCACGGCATGAGACTGGGCAAAAACCCATTCTTTCCAATGCCCCCCACATCCCACCGGTGAGGAAAAGGAATTACAGCGTCCCACCGCCATGCCCCCCACATCCCACCTTCCGAAGGAACTCAACCGCCATGAGGCAGATTTTAAGCAGACGAACCCACAACGCTCCAGGGACGTTGAGGAAAAGGAGTCATGACAGGAACGGAGGCCCTATGTCCCGCCGCACCCCCCACATCCCACCATTCAAAAGAACTCAACCACCGTTGAGAAACTTTTAACCAAGAACCAGGACACCAACCATGCTCATCTATCATCATCCCATCCAAGTTATATCTGTCTAGTATCGCATCGTCTTTTTAGCAAGCCCTTGGAAGACGGAACCGCAATTGTGCGAGAGAATTCAACCCAAGCATATAGACGGGGCCCCTACATCAGCACCAAAAAAATTCCACTACCAACAGGGAGAACTCCAAAGGGACAAGTGAGGGTCTTCTAGGTGGAGCTCACCCACCTGGGGATTCTTCGCTTGAGATATAACCGAGGAGAAAGTCACCCCTGGCACTGATTTAATGAGACCCGTCACAGTATCACCATCTTTCGATTAGTTTGTCCTTTACATGCGGGACCTGATCTTTGAGACAGGCATATGACTAGTGGAAGGATCATCCATGTAGCATCACCAACAACATCTGCATTGTTTGGGGTATGACTGAGCTGACCACTCAGACCCCAACACAAGCCCAAACCGTCGTCCCGAACATTCAATTCTGTTCGATTAGTTTGTCCTTTGTACATGCACAACCTGATCTTTGAGACAAGCATATGACTAATGGAAGGATCAGCCAGGTAGCATCACCAACCACATCTGCAATGTTTGAGGTATGACTGAGCAGACCACTCAGACCCCAACACAAGCCCCAACCATCTTCCCAAATCGACAGGATTCCCCTTAATGAGTCATCACCTCCGCATGACGCTCGTGTATCTTGCAGAAACAGTAGATACACATTCTCAAGCCACCCTTATGAACATCATCACCCAAGGCATGACTGAGGAGGAAGGCACCCCAACTTGTCCAATAATGAACCATGGAAATCGTCACCCTGTTGGTGTGAGTTTCTTAGGACCCAAATAACTCGCACGTGGCCCCGACAATGCGTTGAGCAAAGCACTCCCACCAATCATTGCCCAAGGCAGCTTGCTATGGTTCGCATGAAATATCGCTGAATGAGAAATTTAGGAGCACGCTCTTGCATCCTGGTGATACCGACAGTTTCGCGCTTGAACCACTACCAAAATTCCACAACGCTCCAGAGAAGGTGAGGAAAAGGCGGTACAGCAAGGGACGACAAAGGAACCCAATCCCACCATGCCTCCCACATCCCAACATCTGCAAGAACTCAACCACACTCGGTGGCTTTTAAGCATAGCCCGACCCGCAACGCTCCATGAAAGGTGAGGAAAAAGGTGGGTACGACAGGACGGGGAAACAACCCAATCCCGCCCATACCCCCCACATCCCACCAGTGAGGAAAAAGGTAGGAACGTCAGGGGATGAGGAGGGAAACCCCCATCCCGCCGTGCCTCCCACATCTCACATTCCGTAGGAACTCAACCGCCATGAGGCAGCTTTTAAGCAGACGAACCAGCAACGCTCAAGAGACGTCAAGGAAAAGGAGTCAGGGTAGGTACGGGGGTCCTATGTCCCGCCGCGCCGCCCACATCCCACCATCCACAGGATCCCACAAACCGTGAGGCGGTATTTAAGCACCCAGCCCGCAATGCTCCACAGACGGGGAGGAAAAGGCAGGCACGTCAGGGGACGGGGCAAAAACCCAATCCCGCCGCGCCTCCCACATCCCACCATCCGCAGCAACTCAACCACCCTGAGGCGGCTTTTAAGCAAGCCAAGCCGCACTGCTCTAGAGAAGGCGAGGGAAGGGCAGGAGCGTCGAGGGACGACAAAGGAACACCAACCCACCATGCCTCCCACATCCCACCATCCAAGGAACTCCGCCACCGACAGGTGGCCTTTTAAGCAAGCCCGAACCGCAACGCTCCATGAAAGGTGAGGAAAAAGGCGGGCACGGCATGAGACTGGGCAAAAACCCATTCTTTCCAATGCCCCCCACATCCCACCGGTGAGGAAAAGGAATTACAGCGTCCCACCGCCATGCCTCCCACATCCCACCTTCCGAAGGAACTCAACCGCCATGAGGCAGATTTTAAGCAGACGAACCCACAACGCTCCAGGGACGTTGAGGAAAAGGAGTCATGACAGGAACGGAGGCCCTATGTCCCGCCGCACCCCCCACATCCCACCATTCAAAAGAACTCAACCACCGTTGCGAAACTTTTAACCAAGAACCAGGACACCAACCATGCTCATCTATCATCATCCCATCCAAGTTATATCTGTCTAGTATCGCATTGTCTTTTTAGCAAGCCCTTGGAAGACGGAACCGCAATTGTGCGAGAGAATTCAACCCAAGCATATAGACGGGGCCCCTACATCAGCACCAAAAAAATTCCACTACCAACAGGGAGAACTCCAAAGGGACAAGTGAGGGTCTTCTAGGTGGAGCTCACCCACCTGGGGATTCTTCGCTTGAGATATAACCGAGGAGAAAGTCACCCCTGGCACTGATTTAATGAGACCCGTCACAGTATCACCATCTTTCGATTAGTTTGTCCTTTACATGCGGGACCTGATCTTTGAGACAGGCATATGACTAGTGGAAGGATCAGCCATGTAGCATCACCAACAACATCTGCATTGTTTGGGGTATGACTGAGCTGACCACTCAGACCCCAACACAAGCCCAAACCGTCGTCCCGAACATTCAATTCTGTTCGATTAGTTTGTCCTTTGTACATGCACAACCTGATCTTTGAGACAAGCATATGACTAATGGAAGGATCAGCCAGGTAGCATCACCAACCACATCTGCAATGTTTGAGGTATGACTGAGCAGACCACTCAGACCCCAACACAAGCCCCAACCATCTTCCCAAATCGACAGGATTCCCCTTAATGAGTCATCACCTCCGCATGACGCTCGTGTATCTTGCAGAAACAGTAGATACACATTCTCAAGCCACCCTTATGAACATCATCACCCAAGGCATGACTGAGGAGGAAGGCACCCCAACTTGTCCAATAATGAACCATGGAAATCGTTACCCTGTTGGTGTGAGTCTCTTAGGACACAAATAACTCGCACGTGGCCCCGACAATGCGTTGAGCAAAGCACTCCCACCAATCATTGCCCAAGGCAGCTTGCTATGGTTCGCATGGAATATCGCTGAATGAGAAATTTAGGAGCACGCTCTCGCATCCTGGTGATACCGACAGTTTCGCGCTTGAACCACTACCAAAATTCCACAACGCTCCAGAGAAGGTGAGGAAAAGGCGGTACAGCAAGGGACGACAAAGGAACCCAATCCCACCATGCCTCCCACATCCCAACATCTGCAAGAACTCAACCACACTCAGTGGATTTTAAGCAAAGCCCGACCCGCAACGCTCCATGAAAGGTGAGGAAAAAGGTGGGTACGACAGGACGGGGAAACAACCCAATCCCGCCCATACCCCCCACATCCCACCAGTGAGGGAAAAGGTAGGAACGTCAGGGGATGAGGAGGGAAACCCCCATCCCGCCGTGCCTCCCACATCTCACATTCCGTAGGAACTCAACCGCCATGAGGCAGCTTTTAAGCAGACGAACCAGCAACGCTCAAGAGACGTCGAGGAAAAGGAGTCATGGTAGGTACGGGGGTCCTATGTCCCGCCGCGCCGCCCACATCCCACCATCCACAGGATCCCACAAACCGTGAGGCGGTATTTAAGCACCCAGCCCGCAATGCTCCACAGACGGGGAGGAAAAGGCAGGCACGTCAGGGGACGGGGCAAAAACCCAATCCCGCCGCGCCCCCCACATCCCACCATCCGCAGCAACTCAACCACCCTGAGGCAGCTTTTAAGCAAGCAAATCCGCACTGCTCTAGAGAAGGCGAGGGAAGGGCAGGAGCGTCGAGGGACGACAAAGGAACACCAACCCACCATGCCTCCCACATCCCACCATCCAAGGAACTCCGCCACCAACAGGTGGCCTTTTAAGCAAGCCCGAACCGCAACGCTCCATGAAAGGTGAGGAAAAAGGCGGGCACGGCATGAGACTGGGCAAAAACCCATTCTTTCCAATGCCCCCCACATCCCACCGGTGAGGAAAAGGAATTACAGCGTCCCACCGCCATGCTTCCCACATCCCACCTTCCGAAGGAACTCAACCGCCGTGAGGCAGATTTTAAGCAGACGAACCCACAACGCTCCAGGGACGTTGAGGAAAAGGAGTCATGACAGGAACAGAGGCCCTATGTCCCGCCGCACCCCCCACATCCCACCATTCAAAAGAACTCAACCACCGTTGCGAAACTTTTAACCAAGAACCAGGACACCAACCATGCTCATCTATCATCATCCCATCCAAGTTATATCTGTCTAGTATCGCATCGTCTTTTTAGCAAGCCCTTGGAACCCGAAACCAAAATTGTGCGAGAGAATTCAACCCAAGCATATAGACGGGGCCCGTACATCAGCACCAACAAAATTCCACTACCAACAGGGAGAACTCCAAAGGGACAAGTGAGGGTCTTCAAGGTGGAGCTCACCCACCTGGGGATTCTTCGCTTGAGGTATAACCGAGGAGAAAGTCAGCCCTGGCACTGATTTAATGAGACCCGTCACAGTATCACCATCTTTCGATTAGTTTGTCCTTTACATGCGGGACCTGATCTTTGAGACAGGCATATGACTAGTGGAAGGATCAACCATGTAGCATCACCAACCACATCTGCAATGTTTGAGGTATGACTGAGCAGACCACTCAGACCCCAACACAAGCCCAAACCGTCGTCCCGAGCATTCAATTCCATTCGATTAGTTTGTCCTTCGTACATGCACAGCCTGATCTTTGAGACAATCATATGACTAATGGAAAGATCAACCGGGTACCATCACCAACCACATCTGCAATGTTTGAGGTATGACTGAGCAGACCACTCAGACCCCAACACAAGCCCGAACCATCTCTTCCCAAATCGACATGTTTCCCCTTAATTAGTCATCACCTCTGCATGACGCTCGTGTATCTTGCAGAAACAGTAGATACACATTCTCAAGCCACCCTTATGAACATCATCACCCAAGGCATGACTGAGGAGGAAGGCACCCCAACTTGTCCAATAATGAACCATGGAAATCGTTACCCTGTTGGTGTGAGTTTCTTAGGACCCAAATAACTCGCACGTGGCCCCGACAATGCGTTGAGCAAAGCACTCCCACCAATCATTGCCCAAGGCAGCTTGCTATGGTTCGCATGGAATATCACTGAATGAGAAATTTAGGAGCACGCTCTCGCATCCTGGTGATACCGACAGTTTCGCGCTTGAACCACTACCAAAATTCCACAACGCTCCAGAGAAGGTGAGGAAAAGGCGGTACAGCAAGGGACGACAAAGGAACCCAATCCCACCATGCCTCCCACATCCCAACATCTGCAAGAACTCAACCACAATCAGTGGATTTTAAGCAAAGCCCGACCCGCAACGCTCCATGAAAGGTGAGGAAAAAGGTGGGTACGACAGGACGGGGAAACAACCCAATCCCACCCATACCCCCCACATCCCACCAGTGAGGAAAAAGGTAGGAACGTCAGGGGATGAGGAGGGAAACCCCCATCCCGCCGTGCCTCCCACATCTCACATTCCGTAGGAACTCAACCGCCATGAGGCAGCTTTTAAGCAGACGAACCAGCAACGCTCAAGAGACGTCGAGGAAAAGGAGTCATGGTAGGTACGGGGGTCCTATGTCCCGCCGCGCCGCCCACATCCCACCATCCACAGGATCCCACAAACCGTGAGGCGGTATTTAAGCACCCAGCCCGCAATGCTCCACAGACGGGGAGGAAAAGGCAGGCACGTCAGGGGACGGGGCAAAAACCCAATCCCGCCGCGCCCCCCACATCCCACCATCCGCAGCAACTCAACCGCCCTGAGGCAGCTTTTAAGCAAGCAGAGCCGCACTGCTCTAGAGAAGGCGAGGGAAGGGCAGGAGCGTCGAGGGACGACAAAGGAACACCAACCCACCATGCCTCCCACATCCCACCATCCAAGGAACTCCGCCACCAACAGGTGGCCTTTTAAGCAAGCCCGAACCGCAACGCTCCATGAAAGGTGAGGAAAAAGGCGGGCACGGCATGAGACTGGGCAAAAACCCATTCTTTCCAATGCCCCCCACATCCCACCGGTGAGGAAAAGGAATTACAGCGTCCCACCGCCATGCCTCCCACATCCCACCTTCCGAAGGAACTCAACCGCCATGAGGCAGATTTTAAGCAGACGAACCCACAACGCTCCAGGGACGTTGAGGAAAAGGAGTCATGACAGGAACGGAGGCCCTATGTCCCGCCGCACCCCCCACATCCCACCATTCAAAAGAACTCAACCACCGTTGCGAAACTTTTAACCAAGAACCAGGACACCAACCATGCTCATCTATCATCATCACATCCAAGTTATATCTGTCTAGTATCGCATCGTCTTTTTAGCAAGCCCTTAGAACCCGAAACCAAAATTGTGCGAGAGAATTCAACCCAAGCATATAGACGGGGCCCTTAACATCAGCACCAACAAAATTCCACTACCAACAGGGAGAACTCCAAAGGGACAAGTGAGGTTCTTCTAGGTGGAGCTCACCCACCTGGGGATTCTTCGCTTGATGTATAACCGAGGAGAAAGTCAGCCGTGTCACTGATTTAATGAGACCCTTCACAGTATCACCATCTTTCGATTAGTTTGTCCTTGTACATGCAGGACCTGATCTTTGAGACACGCATATGACTAGTGGAAGGATCACCCATGTAGCGTCACTAACCACATCTGCAATGTTTGAGGTATGACTGAGCAGACCACTCAGACCCCAACACAAGCCTAAACCGTCGTCCCGAGCATTCAATTCCATTCGATTAGTTTGTCCTTTGTACATGCACAACCTGATCTTTGATACAAGCATATGACTAATGGAAGGATCAGCCAGGTAGCATCACCAACCACATCTGCAATGTTTGAGGTATGACTGAGCAAACCACTCAGACCCCAACACAAGCCCAAACCATCTTCCCAAATCGACATGTTTCCCCTTAATTAGTCATCACCTCTGTATGACGCTCGTGTATCTTGCAAAAACAATAGATACACATTCTTCGCTTGATGTATAACCGAGGAGAACGTCAAACTTGTCACTGATTTAATGAGACCCTTCACAGTATCACCATCTTTCGGTTAGTTTGTCCCTGTACATGCACAGACTGATCTTTGAGACAAGCATATGACTAGTGTTCTCATCGGATATCCAACCAAGCCAAACCGTGTTCCATCATTCACATGGAAACATGTACAAGGACCAAATGAAAGCGAGGAGAAATTAAACCCCCACTTACGGATGAGGGTGCCAACGAGACCAACGTTCCCTTCCCAAAAAAGGGAGACCGCAGTATCTTGACAACCATCCACCACTCCCACACAATCGCGTAAGCACAACCATCAACCCACACAACTGACCGTCACGCCTCGAGGGAAGCAACCCGAGAGGCATCACAATGCAGCACATGAAGGCAGGGAAAGCCCGCTATGCATGACACAAGGGAAGGATTGATATACCCAACCCCCTAGCGCCAACGAGACCAACGTTCCATTCCCAAAAAAGGGAGACCGCAGTATCTTGACAACCATCCACCACTTCCACACAATCGCATAAGGGCAACCATCAACCCACACAACTGATCATGCACAACCTGATCTTTGAGACAAGCATATGACTAGTAGAAGGATCAGCCATGTAGCATCACCAACAACATCTGCATTGTTTGAGGTATGACTGAGCTCACCACTCAGACCCCAACACAAGCCCAAACCATCATCCCGAACATTCAATTCCGTTCCATTAGTTTGTCCTTTGTACATGCACAACCTGATCTTTGGGACAAGCATATGACTAATGGAAGGATCAGCCAGGTTGCATCACCAACCACATCTGCAATGTTTGAGGTATGACTGAGCAGACCACTCAGACCCCAACACAAGCCCAAACCGTCTTTCCAAATCGACAGGAACCCAATTAATGAGTCATCACCTCTGCATGATGCTCAATACCGCAATTGTGCGAGAGAATTCAACCCAAGCATATAAACAGGGCCCGTATATCATAACTGACAAAATTCCACTACCAACAGGGAGAACTCCGAAGGGACAAGTGAGGGTCTTCTAGGTGGAGCTCACCCACCTGGGGATTCTTCTCTTGATGTATAACTGAGGAGAAAGTCAGCCCTGGCACTAATTTAATGAGACCCATCACAGTATCACCATCTTTCGATTAGTTTGTCTTTGTACATGCGGGACCTGATCTTTGAGTCAAGCATATGACTAGTTGAAGGATCAGCCATGTAGCATCACCAACAACATCTGCATTGTTTGAGGTATGACTGAGCTAACCACTCAGACCCCAACACAAGCCCAAACCGTCGTCCCGAACATTCAATTCCATTCGATTAGTTTTTCCTTTGTACATGCACCACCTGATCTTTGGGACAAGCATATGACTAATGGAAGGATCAGCCAGGTAGCATCACCAACCACATCTGCAATGTTTGAGGTATGACTGAGCAAACCACTCAGACCCCAACACAAGCCCAAACCATCTTCCCAAATCGACAGGATTCCCCTTAATGAGTCATCACCTCTGCGTGAAGACGCTCGTGTATCTTGTCGAAACAATAGATACACATTCTTCGCTTGATGTATAACCGAGGAGAACGTCAAACTTGTCACTGATTTAATGAGACCCTTCACAATATCACCATCTTTCGGTTAGTTTGTCCCTGTACATGCACAGACTGATCTTTGAGACAAGCATTTGACTAGTGTTCTCAACGGATATCCAACCAAGCCAAACCGTGTTCCATCATTCACATGGAAACATGCACAAGGACCAAATGAAAGCGAGGAGAAATTAATCCCCCACTTACGGATGAGGGTGCCAACGAGACCAACGTTCCCTTCCCAAAAAAGGGAGACCGCAGTATCTTGACAACCATCCACCACTCCCACACAATCGTGTAAGCACAACCATCAACCCACACAACTGACCGTGACGCCTCAAGGGAAGCAACCCGAGAGGCATCACAATGCAGCACATGAAGGCAGGGAAAGCCCGCTATGCATGACACAAGGGAAGGATTTATATACCCAACCCCCTAGAGCCAAGGAGACCAACGTTCCCTTCCCAAAAAAGGGAGACCGCAGTATCTTGACAACCATCCACCACTCCCACACAATCGCGTAAGCACAACCATCAACCCACACAACTGACTGTGACACCTCGAGGGAAGCAACCCGAGAGACATCACAATGCAGCACATGAAGGCAGGGAAAGCCCGCTATGCATGACACAAGGGAAGGATTTATATACCCAACCCCCTAGAGCCAAGGAGACCAACGTTCCCTTCCCAAAAAAGGGAGACCGCAGTATCTTGACAACCATCCACCACTCCCACACAATCGCGTAAGCACAACCATCAACCCACACAACTGACCGTGACGCCTCAAGGGAAGCAACCCCAGAGGCATCACAATGCAGCACATGAAGGCAGGGAAAGCCCGCTATGCATGACACAAGGGAAGGATTTATATACCCAACCCCCTAGAGCCAAGGAGACCAACGTTCCCTTCCCAAAAAAGGGAGACCGCAGTATCTTGACAACCATCCACCACTCCCACACAATCGCGTAAGCACAACCATCAACCCACACAACTGACTGTGACGCCTCGAGGGAAGCAACCCGAGAGACATCACAATGCAGCACATGAAGGCAGGGAAAGCCCGCTATGCATGACACAAGGGAAGGATTTATATACCCAACCCCCTAGAGCCAACGAGACCAACGTTCCCTTCCCAAAAAAGGGAGACCGCAGTATCTTGACAACCATCCACCACTCCCACACAATCGCGTAAGCACAACCATCAACCCACACAACTGACCGTGACGCCTCGAGGGAAGCAACCCGAGAGGCATCACAATGCAGCACATGAAGGCAGGGAAAGCCCGCTATGCATGACACAAGGGAAGGATTGATATACCCAACCCCCTAGAGCCAACGAGACCAACGTTCCCTTCCCAAAAAAGGGAGACCGCAGTATCTTGACAACCATCCACCACTCCCACACAATCGCGTAAGCACAACCATCAACCCACACAACTGACCGTGACGCCTCGAGGGAAGCAACCCGAGAGGCATCACAATGCAGCACATGAAGGCAGGGAAAGCCCGCTATGCATGACACAAGGGAAGGATTGATATACCCAACCCCCTAGAGCCAACGAGACCAACGTTCCCTTCCCAAAAAAGGGAGACCGCAGTATCTTGACCACCATCCACCACTCCCACACAATCGCATAAGCGCAACCATCAACCCACACAACTGATCATGCAGGACCTGACCTTTGAGACAAGCATATGACTAGTGGAAGGATCAGCCATGTAGCATCACCAACAACATCTGCATTGTTTGAGGTATGACTGAGCTCACCACTCAGACCCCAACACAAGCCCAAACCGTCGTCTCGAACATTCAATTCCGTTCGATTAGTTTGTCCTTTGTACATGCACAACCTGATTTTTGAGACAAGCATATGACTAATGGAAGGATCAGACAGGTTGCACCACCAACAACATCTGCAATGTTTGAGGTATGACTGAGCAGACCACTCAGACCCCAACACAATCCCAAACCGTCTTCCCAAATCGACAGGAACCCAATTAATGAGTCTTCACCTCTGCATGATGCTCAAAACCGCAATTGTGCGAGAGAATTCAACCCAAGCATATAAACAGGGCCCGTATATCAGCACTAACAAAATTCCACTACCAACAGGGAGAACTCCGATGGGACAAGTGAGGATCTTCTAGGTGGAGCTCACCCACCTGGGGATTCTTCGCTTGATGTATAACCGAGGAGAAAGTCAGCCGTGTCACTGATTTAATGAGACCCTTCACAGTATCACCATCTTTCGATTAGTTTGTCCCTGTACATGCACTAACTGATCTTTGAGACAAGCATATGACTAGTGGAAGGATCAACCATGTAGCATTACCAACAACATCTGCATTGTTTGTGGTATAACTGAGCAGACCACTCAGACCCCAACACAAGCCCAAACCATCATCCCGAACATTCAATTCCGTTCGATTAGTTTATCCTTTGTAAATGCACAACCTGATCTTTGAGACAAGCATATGACTAATGGTAGGATCAGCCAGGTAGCATCACCAACCACATCTGCAATGTTTGAGGTATG
>CAUJRU010001624.1:0-129576 GCA_963277665.1 Viscum album
AAATTGAATTCTCAAAATCCCCAAAACATAATCCTCTTTTACCAAACAAAAGAAAACACCACTATACACAACATCCAAAATAGAAAGTTTTTACAATGAAAGAAACAATAAAAATTGATTTCATCAAAGAAAATTTCACTATGTTGATAAAAAATATTCATTAATGGAGTTCATCGGGATCCCCATATCCTTTGGAAAACAACATTGAAAAATGTGTGTAGGTTCCCTATGTGAAAATGGGTACAATAGGACTTCAGTGTTTCTAATCTTGAAAAATTATTATAACGAATCATTTCATAATAACATAATACTGTGTATTTTCTTCATGATTAATATAGAGAAAATATACATATCATGGTTTTCATTCCTCTTCTCAAAATTTTGAACTTAACATTCTTCTGATACCCTTTACTAGAACCACCACCACTTACCTTAAGAACATGGGGAACTTCAACCACATCTAGATCACTATCCATGGTTGCTCTGGCCCAAACATTAGTTCCCAACAAATCTTCATATGTGTCAAGGTTGAGTGAAGACCCAACTAAAATAGTTTCCAGTTAGAGATCCCTTCCAATGTATTTATCCATCAAGGAATCATCTCCTGTATGATCTAAAAGATGTATCACAAACATGGAAAAAATATTAGCATTCTCCAATACCATAGTATATAAATACTAGACCCCATAAAGTTCTATATCCTTCAGCATCCTTACTTATTTATTGATTTTCTTCTGGATTAACAAATATTTGAAGTAGTCCCATGAGTGGTATTTTTAGAATGTTCATAATAATCATATGCCACCACTAAAACTCAGTCTTGATAACATAAAGGTAAAAAAATGGAATAAGTTTCTTGGGAATCCCAAGAAAAATAAATATCTCTTTAATATTGTTGGATCCATGGTCAGTCTATGCACAAATTGGAGTATGTTTTGTGTTTGTTGAAAATCCTTAGTGGATGTTCATAATATGTTCTTGAAAAGCTATCATACTGTTCAAGTAGAGAACAGATACAAGGTGGCGTCATTTCCCACTGGTTGCCAAATTTTTGGGCCTAAAAATATACAAATGGAGAAAAAAAATTTTTTGGAAAATATACTTGTGCGCCATGTACTTGAAGGAGATGAAACTTGCGAGCCATATTTTTATCAAGATCAGACCATATAAAAATGGCAAAGGGATAAGGGTCGCGCATGTTTTGGTATGTTCGCACAAGTGACCTGTGCGCTGAGAAAGGAGTTGTGTGTCAATGCCTAGGAGGTTTGGAAACTTGCGCGTCGGTTGTTCTTCATGATCATAACATCAAAATATGTCAAAGGAAAGTAGGTCTCACAAGTATTGGTGTGGTCACACAAGTTAGTTGTGCGATAGAGGTTAGGGGAGATGAGTTGTGCGCTGGAACTTGCACGTCATGAGGAGACTTGTGTGCCACTGGGCAGGGGGTCCAGTTTGCCTATAAATAGAGGACCACCCCTCCTCATTTGGAACGAAGTTGAAGACTTAGAGATTTTTCAAGCTCTCATCGCGCAAGTGGTTGAGTCGCGCAAGTAGTTGTTGGGTCGCGCAGGTAGAGGCTGAGCATCGGTTGTTGGTTGCGCGACCAAGGCAGTTTGGGAGTTAAAGTTGAAGAGTCGCGCAAGTTTGGAGTTGAAGGAGGCAGTGTCACCCAAGTGTGTTGGTGTCACCTGCATGCCGATTTTGTACCACGCAAGTGACTTGCTTGCCATTCTTGAAACATGCGCTATGGTCTTGTAGAAGCGCGCCAGGTGAGGTTGTTGTACGCTGGACCTTTTGGATCTGCACGACAACTAGAAGATTCCCCGATACCTTCAGTGAAAAGTGGAAATAGTATACGAGTGAAAGTTGGAATTCAACAGAGCATCTACATTCAACAGAGGATGAATTATTTTGCAATGATGAAGAGACCTTCGCGTCTATAAACTGAGTGGGACTTCACCAAGGGCAGTGAGCCAGGAGGAGTCAACAGGAGTGACCCAAGGGAAGCAGTGAGCTATCCTTGATCCTTTGTAAACGTAGTGAGCCTGGGACAGAGTGACTATTCTCGGACCTTTGTAATTCACAACTAGTGAATATTATTGGAATTTGGTATGGCCGAAAACTTTTTAGCGTATGCTCCTTGGACGTATCCCTTAGTGGTGAACCAAGTAAAAAAGTGTTGTGTCTTCTCTCTGCTTGTGAATGCTTGCTTTCTGATCATATTCATCATACAGGTTCAACAAGTTCCTACCAACGTGGGAATACGATCCATCACATTAAAAGAAAAAGATGTCACCCTGATTCACCCCTCCCCTCTTAGGGTGTCTCGGGGTCCTTCAAATATTTCACAACCATTACTCATATTTTCTTATGTACAAATACTCAAATAAATGTCGAGGGTTTGACTCTTGAAACTTTTGGATGAATTATTGATACGGATCCATTGTATGGGGTCCACTATGCTCTATATCTAGAACATATGAAACAAAAATATAGGAAAATATTTGATAAAACAAAAGGAATGTGGTGGAAAATCTAGCCGAAGATCCTATTCAAAATTCATTAGAGCTTAGTTACTCTAAAAATAGTAAGCATAATACTAAATAAAAATAATTCTAAAATTGAAACTACAAATCCCCAATATTAATAAATAACCCAAACGAAAAATAAATCCCAAAATTAAAAAAAAATTCCAAGAGGAAATCCCCAAACACAAAAAGGAAACAGAAAAAGATCACTCATTAATGTGTCAAAATTCACTTTTTGAATAAACATTCGAAATAAAAATAAAACTTAGGAAATTAGATGTTTAATAATGGTATTATATAAAAATTTACACATATAAATAATTTAACATGCATAAAAGAAAACCTTTGTATAAGTATAATCATATACATTCTAAAAAGATATATATGGGAACATTAATAAATAATACAAAGGATCAAATATAAATAAGGGTAGTAACCTTTTAAATTTGTTTTCAAAAAATACAAAAAATTAAAACCCACCTTTTATCCATTAATAAAATCACTTATAAGTCCCCAATTCACTTCCCATTTAATAATTTACAAAATTTAAAAAATAATTGAAAATTTTAGTTTCATTTTTTAAACAACTAGAGGTATTTATTTCTTAAATAAAAAAATTATATACCTATTGACATTTAGAAATCAATGGAAATAGTCAAAAATAAAATTAAACCAATAAAAATGATGTTAACAAACAACCCAACTCTTAAAGAGTCAAATTATTAACTGTTTTTGATAAAAAGATGATGTGGATAGTTTGTCATCATGGTTTCGAAGACCACACACTAGCTATGTGAATCTCACTATAAGATGGAATATATAGTCACACAGTCTGTATATTGTTTGATAGACCATTAATAATAAATCACACTAGAAACTCACTCCAAACAATGAATATTCTAAATATAAATTATAAATTATAAAAAACATAAGATAATACTCAAATAAAGGTTAAAAATATTGAAAACATCTGAGAAACGAGATCATATTAAGGACACAAACATCCTAGACCACCCTAGTAACTCGAGTTTCATTGCATGAGGCTGGTTATCAGGAACACACACATAATTAAACCATGCCTTATGATTTTACAATGTCCAAACTTCTAGACATCCCCAAATATAATTATTCTCTATTAGTATCATTTTTCATGATCTAACCCTAGTAGACCATGAACTGACCACATGATCCTGCCCACAAAAAAGTATGAGAGGAGTTCCCAATCCTCCTTAGTAGTGAAATAGTGTCCAGAATCAATCATAACTCAATTTTGAATGATTTAACCCTTGAAAAACTGAACAATAAGTAATGAATTAATAAATTATTTACTAAATGGAAATTAAATAGAGAAAAAGAAACATACCTCCATGTGACCTCATGATTCATCTATAACCATATAACCATCATCGCTCCTATAGTGACCCAAATCGAATCCAAACATTAATACTAAATGACAAAGTATGCATGAGATTCAATATACAATGTAGGGATTCCAAGTGAAAACCCATTCCATAGTACATATCTTTAGATCATAATGTATTTCATTATAGTTTAAAATACATTTATTTAGAAAATATGGTTTTCATTTCCTTTCAAAACATTTATAAACCGGATATTTCAAGAAAAAAGTTTCCCTTTAATTTTGAAAATAGTTTCTAAATAATTTAAAACCTTAAAATAAACCATTTATAGGTAATAATTGGTGGTAAAGTAAGAGTTTCAAAAAGTTATAATAAAAATGGTATCTATTTTATAAAACGGTCACAAAAAGTGGAATGTATAATACATGTAAATTGGTTAACATGCGAACCAATGAGCTAGTTGAGATATTATAGAAAAAATCTATCAACACTAATACATAAAATTAACAGCTATACTAGATACCGATAATTGACATACCCCAGCACTTTATGTCACCTTAACTAGTTCAGTCAAAGGGTATATCCCTAAAGCAAACGAGTGGTATATCTCAGGGTCAATAGTGCGAGATTAATACTAAATTAGTAGAAAATGTGTACCAATATCTCCATTCTAACTACCCAAGGCTTCCTGTGAAATATAAATAAAGGTTTATTTTCTAACTACCATACATGTACATACCAAATATTTTTTACTAAAACAAAAAATTCACTTTCTCACCTCTAAACTCACATTTAATAATTTCCCCAATTTCATTTTAACAATAATATTCCATAAAAAATCAAAAATTCAAAGAATACATCATATATCACACATCAATAATTTAATAACACAATGAGAAAGCCTGAGGGGGGGGGTCATTTTCAAGGAAACATCTCGAAGTTCTAACTAGACCTCAATATTTTAAAGGAAACACTGATCATTTGAAAGAACACCTTTAGAACATATCTTTATTCCTGAAAATATAACCTTTATTATTATATACATATGCTCCATAATTTATATTCAAATACCCTTTTCTAAAATTATACATATTCACTCACCCCTTTGTGTCTATGTACAAAGTGGATACCCATATATATACTTAGATATGGATATGTGAATATGTAGAATCTAAAATTTTAAAATGTTATAAATCACTTTGAGGACATTTACAGATCCAAAAAATTCCATTAGAATTTTATATAAAACTAATTAAAAGAAATACAATTAAATATTTCTATATTAAATCAATGAAAACATATTGGAAATATAAATCATCCACTCAAGGTTCATAACTATTAGAAACAAATTTCAGTAACATTATTTATTGGTGAAAAAATAGTGGAAAAAGTATAGTAAAACATATTAAACATAAATAAGGACATATACACCCTTCACTATCATTTTTTATATTGAATTTACATTATAATATAATGAAAACCAAAAAAATGGTCACTTATGAAACCATGGTCCTCAATTTAATGTCATAGTCAGAGGGAATTATACCTCCATCTTTATTGCATTAGACAACAATGGCACAAATCCCACTATATGGGTCCAAAGAAAAATTAAAGGCCAAATGGGAACATAAAAAGAAAAAAACTTAAATGAAAAATAAGGGAATGTGAACCCTGGGTCATCAGAACCATGTTAGCTGAAGAACCAAAGAGAAAAAATTAAAGAATTAGAGGAAGAGGCAACAAGGATACTACCATAAAGATCTAGCTTCTATCACGACCCATCCCTCAGGGCCCATGCCATGACTACCCCAAGCCCACATGCCTTAGGCTCGGGGCTGGCGACTAGCACCAAAAAGGAATATCCCAAAAATGGGAAGGCATTTTCTTTTTAACCTACGCAGACACATAGTCCAAGAGCATGACCAGAAGCAACCACTAATTAAACTGTTCTAGTAAAACGAGTTCTCAAATTAAAGGGATCAGAATACAAGCCCAACTATAAAATAACAAGTGCAACAAAAAGGTAATATATAAATGAAAAAGGGGAAACAACTCCTAGGTCTTCCTCTGAGGATCCGACCAGATAGTTAGGAATAGATCGTCTCCTAAGAACTCCATGTCTGCCCATCTCCTCTAGGTACCACCTAGTCTTGGCTACCTCAAACCTTAGCCTAGATGTTCGTCATCTACAAAAGACACAACAAGGGGTCAGAGAAGCCTGTGTAGGGGTCAGTATAACAATACTCAGTAGGGACCCCAAGACCCCCAAAGGACTCTCAGAATAAAATAACGGAAAAAAATCCTGAACTCAATCAGAAAACTCAAAGAAATATAAATAGCTCTAATATATTCTCTGATCAAACAAGGTTTTCAGTGAAGTATAGAAGTACATATGATTAGTTGTGAAGCTATATCATATTATAATAGTGAAGAAGCACTGCTTCTGACCATAAGAAGTATAACCCACGTGGGAATGATATGTACTAACACCCACAATGATCCAGATAGGATCCAACCTGCCCAGAGTCGATAGATACTAACCCATGAAATGAACCACAAAGGACCTGACCCCCAAAGGATCAGTATGCACTGGCCCACATATGGTCGATGAGAGTTAACCCACACAGGATCTAAATAACACATGATTGGTATGTGCTGACCCACATATGATCACTGAGCACTGACCCACACAGTATCTGACCCACACAGGATCGGTATGTGTTGACTGACATAGGATCATTGAGCGCTAAACTCCGTATGATCTGTCTCCAACCTCTACCTCACTGCCAGCATCTGGATTCCTTGAACCCGGTGCACTCAAGATCCATAGAATCTTAACTCGAGATATTGGTCATTCCTAGACTTCCACGAAGCTCCAAAAATTATTTACCCAAAATACCACCATGTTGTAAGGGTTCCAATGCGACAGATGGTGCTTTCATCAGACACCCGGTCTGTGAGTTATAAGTGTTTTAGTTCCAGGGGCCCAGTTGAATTCGGGTTCGATCCAACCCACCCATACTCCAACGGTCTCAAAAAATCAATAAAATTATTCCAAATGTACCGTCCCTATTTAGGGATATCAATTCCAGCATGATTTCGTCAAACGGACATCCGCTTCTCAAGATATGGCTCTTTAAGTGTTTTTGGGCCCGGGTCTGGTTCGACCCAGTTAGACTGACATGGCCCATTGCGGTCTGGGATGGGCCATGGTGGGCTCATTGTGCTAGATCAAAGTACATCCCAACCACATGGGGAAGCTCGCAAGGGCGGCTCGGCCTATAAAAAGGGTGTCCCGTAAAGGGCGGCCCGACCCGCTAAGGGTGGTCCACAAAGGGTGGCCCACAACGGCGACCCATCCGGCTAATGGGTTGCCCACAAATGGAGTCCTGGCCATATGAGGTGCAGCCCGCAAGGGGTGTGTCTAGGATGGGTAGGGCACAACCCTCTAGGGGAGGCCCAACCCTATAGGGTGAATCCCCCAAGGGGCAGCTCCTCTGCATAGGGTGTGACCCGCAAGGGGCGTCACAACCATAGTCCGCTCGAGCTGGAGAGGGGGGGGGGGGTGTGAACCCCGATCTCTGAAACTCCTAAATGGCCAAGATCCAATTTGGTTTTTGAATCGGTGAAGCCAATTGGGTACCGCCCCATCGTCATGGAACCTATCGATGCCGCGGGTTCTGCCCCCACCGTGGCTTCGGTCGTGGCTTCTTCTCATCGGTGGAGCGCTAGTCGCAACGCCTCCCCACTCACCGGTGGCTTGAAGGTCATGCCTCTTATCATTCTGTAGCCATCCAATGTGTTGGATTCCTCCTCCACTGGTCACAACAGACATGTCGCGACCCTCTTCTCAACAGATCGCTGCACTTCCTCCATAGTTAGGCGGTGATGGCCACTCCGATGACCGCCCCAGCTTTGTGCCACAACCTCCTCTTATGGCGTGCGTCGATGCACTAACTTCTTCATAGTCAGTCATTTTTTTCATTCCATCGGTCTTTCAAGGAGCTGAATGCATAGAAAGATAGTGGAGGGTCTAGGCCGTGTTCGTTTGGCGCATGCCCTCAGTGTTTGCTCATAAACAAGAAGTCGGATAAAGGTGTTCCATAAAAATTCACTGGAATTAAACAAAAATTAAACCCCTACCTCATAACTTTGTGGTAGAACTTCCACTATTGAAGGTGGGTCGTGTTCTTTATTCCCATAATATGTTCCCAATGACGTCGCTTGTACATCATCCTTCAGTTCATGGTTTGGTCTCACCTGCCACCTCTCGCTGGGATCGAGTCTATCCTCTAAGGGTTTGGCATCACAGAACTCCTTCAACATTTTAGTTCTTGGAAATTATGTGCTGACACCTCCCCCCAAGATCCATATAAATAGAAGAGGGGGGGGGGGGGGGGTAAGTAACAAAGTGGGGAATTAATGGAGGACCATTAATTAGGAACCTTCCAAATTTCCTAATGTCGTCATTATATATGATTGAAGTATCAAGCTATTTATTGAATTGATGCATTGTGGGTGCCACATTTTTCTTGTCCGTTGGTGGGGAAGATAGAAAATAAAATAATAAAATTATTTTATTTCATTTCTCTTAAAATGTCACAGAACGTAACTTTTTTTCCATACCAACTACGCTCAATGTAAAGTCTCTTTGAAGAAAATCCTAGTGCTTCGGATTCAACTGTGGCCTCAGATTTTTAATTAGAGAACCATTTCGAAGGTTAAAAAATGCCACTCACTCATTTACTGAATGTACCTTAAAAAAGTTCAAAAATTCATTCTGGGCACACTGGACCTCGGATTCAGGTGCCATCAATTTTTTCAGAATTTTAATAATTACATATAATTAAAAAAATTACATAGAAAATCTGGGTAATTACATTCTCCCCACCTTACGGCTTTTTATCCCCTAAAACCACACCATTGACTAAGGAAACAAATGGGGTTACTATGCCCGAATCTGAGCCTCCCACTCCCGTGATCTCTCTTGGAGGTTCTTGTGCTGCCATTGATTGTGAAATAGAGGTATTGACTTCCCATTAAGTACTCGATCCTGTCGATCCTAAATCAAAACTCGAACCTCTGCAAACGTCGCCCCATTATCAAAGTCTAGATCATCATGGTTGATGATGTGAGATGGGTAATGCACATATCTCCTCAGCTGGGATACGTGGAATATGTCTTGCACCCTCTCTAACTGCAGTAGAAGTGTCAATTGGTATTCCACCTCGCCTATCCTCCGATGTATCAGAAAAGTTCTGATAAACCATGGTGATAACTTGCTACTTTGGACAAATATCTGTAGTCCCCATCATGGAGAGACTCGCAAGAATATGTTCCACCCCTACTAGAACTCCATAGGTGGCCATATTATTGTAGCATAAGACTTATGTCTACTCTATGCAGTCTTCATCTGCTCCTCGAAGATATAAACCGTCTCAATAGTAGACCGTACCAACTCTGGACCCATAAGTGCTGACTCCCCTGGGTCTGTATAGCACAGAGGTGATCTCTATGGTCAACCATACAAGGCCTCTAATGGATCCATACTGATGGTGGAGTGATAACAGTTTTTTATGAGAACTCTACTAAGGGCATGTGATCCTCCCTACTACGGAAAAAATCAAGGACACATGTACAAAGCATCTCCTCCAGCATCTGAATAGTCTATTGCATCTGACCATCCATCTAAGGATGAAAGGTTGTGAACAAACATAGCTGAGTCCTGAACATCTCTTATAATCTCTTCTACAACTGTGATTTAAAATATGTGTCACGGTCAAAGACGATCGCCGATGGAACCACGTGAAGTCATAAAATCTTCTACACGTAGAGGAATCTCAAGCCCTCTACTGATTCCGGCTCTCAGATGGGTAGGAAGTGGGCCGGCATGGTGATTCGATCAATGATCACTCAGATGTAATCTTGTCAAAAGGATGTACATGGAATCCCTTTTACAAAGTCCATGTTAATCCTATCCCACTTCCACTCCGGCACCTCTAATGGTTATGATACGACTGCTGGAACCTAATGCATGGCCTTCACTTTCTGACAAGTGAGGCATCGGGAAAAAAACAATGTTATATCCTTGTTCATCCCTGGTCACCATTGCTGACGCCAGAAATCCAAGTACATCTTTTCTATACTAGGATATATATCCAGAGGGGACGTATGGAACTCCATCAACACCTCCTCTCGTAGTACCAATGCATCATGCTACGTCCTTTGAAGAGGAAGACGTTCTCCTCAGATTCAAAATTTTATCAGGTAATTATCTTGAAGATATCTGAGCATGTCGAGCCTCACAGTCAGCCTCCCTAGGGTGCGCCTCCCTGACTCGCTGAAGGAGTGGGAGAGTGACTATCAAAGATTAGTGGTATGTTTCTCCATCTCTATCCATGAAGAATAACTAAAACATGGCTAGATACTCTATTTCCTCAGTCAGCAATTTTATATGAGACCTCCTACTGAGTGCATATGCTACCACATTCCCCTTCTTAGAAGTATAGAAAAACTCAAAGTCATAGTCCTGGAGTAACTCTAGACATTGTCGTTATCTCATGTTCAGGTCCTTATGAGAGAAGATATACCTGAGACTCTTATGATCAGAGTAGAATATAAAATGCTCACCCATCAAGTAATTTCACCACACCATCAAGGTGAAGACCAATGCTGCTAACTTCAGGTCATGGGTAGCATAGTTCTTCTCATGTTTCCTTAGCAGTTGTGAGCCATAGACAGTCATTGCTCACTTATGCATCAGGAAACTCCCATGTCCGATCTCAAATGTGTCGAAGAAGACTACATACCCAACGCCATATTTTAGTAGCATAAAGATGGGGGCACTCATCATTCTATGCCTCAGCTCCTGAAAAATCAGCTGGAATCTCTCTGTCCATACAAAGGGTTTTCTTTCCTTCATCAAATCTTATAAGGGTTCTGAAACCCAAGAAAAGTCAATCACAAATTTCCGGTAGTATCCAGCCAACCCTAAGAATCTCCGCATCTCAGTCACACTCCTGGGTGGTTCCCAAGAAAGTACATATTCTATCTTCACTCGATCCACTGAAAATCTAGCCTCTAAAATTACGTGTCCCAGAAAGTGGAGCTCTAGTATTCAAAACAGGAAATTTGAGATCATACCGTAATGCTGGTGCTCTCAGAGTGTATCCATAACTATCTATAGATGATAGTCATGCTCCTCCTCCATCGCTGAGTGCACTAAGATTTCATCGATGAACACCACCACAAAGCGATCGAGGTATGGTTGAATGATCATGTTCATATGTCCCTCGAATACTTCTAGAGAATTGGTCTTGCTGAATAGCATAACCAAGAACTCATAGTGGCCATACCGACATCTAATGGTCGTCTTCTGTACATCCTCATCTCATACCCTAAGCTGGTGATAACCTAACCTAAGGTCTATCTTCAAAAACCACTGAGATCCATTATGCTAATTGAAATGATCATAAATCCTAGGAATTGAATACATGTTCTTCTCGATCGCCTCGTTTTGGAACTGTAGTCTACAAAGAGTCTCAAACACCCATCAGCCTTCTTGGAAACCAAAATCAGGGCTGCCCAAGGATAAACATTGGGCCTTATGAACCCCTTACTATGTAAGTCCTACAACTATTCTCGTAACTCAAAAATCTCCGTAGAATCCATACAATATGATGGAGTAGATTTCGGCATCATCATGGGGTATAGTTTCATGTAAAATTCTACCTCTCAGTGTGGAGGTAGTCCAGGAACATCATTCAGAAAGACATCGGCATACTGGTCCACCACTATAGGATACCTAGGACTCTCAACCACTATTCCCCCAACGGTAAGGCTAGCCAAATGATATGTGATCAGCTGAAGCCTTCTCCAGTTATGTCCTTTATGGGATGCAAAGGATCCCTTATGGTCGGTGAAAGAAAACACGCTATCGTCAGCATGGACACACCACACATTGTGCCTAATACAGTCAATATATGCATAGAGTGTGGATAAACATTCCACATCAAAGAAGAAGTCATAAGCCCTCAACGCCTCTACTATGAGACCCCGTACAAAGCTCTCACATCCTATAGTAAGCTCACACTACCAAACAAAGTGTGTAATCATCGAATCTTCTCTCATAAGAGTCACTAGCCACAAGGATCGAGCCAACAGCTCTACTAAAATCTCTGAGCTCTGAAAAAGTGTTGTGGTAACAAAAAAGTGACTAACAATGTTGTCTATAAGTACTGCAGATATGGTGCAGTACTCAAAGATCGTACCACTAATCATATCTGGAGCACCATGGTCATACGCCTCAGCTGCCTAGAGGAGAGCTCGTCTCTGTCCACCCGCTCCATGTGGTCGGGGTTGGCCAACTTGTGGTGGTGGCAGTAGAATCTCGAATTTATTCCCACCACATGATATATGACTATCTCCTCTTCCACGTCCCCATGCTGGCTGCATACCTCCTTGAGTGAACCAATGCCTCTGCATCAGCGGTCCCTTGACCGTATGCTGGTCGATCGTATGGCGGGTCAGGTAGTTGCGAGCCATGTGACCCTGCCCACTACATGTGTAGCACTGCATGACCCTCGTCTGACCTCCTCTGCCTTGTGAGTTCCGTACCACCGAACATGCATCCTGGGGCCATCCACCTGAATGTCTGGTCTTCCTAGACCTCTGTGTCATCTTCCTACTACCAGCAGCAGATGACTTTGCTATGTGTCACCTGGTGGTGTGTCCTATTGTGGGTGCCTTCTCACCTTGGAATCTCTCCACCAAAAGTGATCCCTCTAGCACCCCAACCTACATTGATATACTAAGAGATATCAGTGATGCATTGATCTTTTGTCAGAGACCCTGATAAAAGGTTCGGGCCCTGCAGAAAGTGTCACATACCATGTCGGTGGAGAAGTGAGAGAGTTCAGTGAACCTCATCGAGTACTGGGCCACAGTCATGTTGCCTTACTGTAGGTGCATTACCTTTTGTATACACACAGAGCGTAAGTTCATTGGGATGAACTCTACCCTGAAAAGGCTCTTGAAGTCCTCCTAGAGGAGGGTCTCCTCATTGTGTATATAGAGCATCATGCTCCACCATCTCCCTACTGCTACCTAGATAAGAATAGCTGCTAAGATCACCATAAGGTCATATGGTGTCCCAGCCAAGTGGAAAACTCTTACCACAGCCTCCAGCCAGTCCTCCTCTCCCTACGGGTCCGTCTTACCTTGGAACCTCGGAGGCCTCTCTTGTTGAAGCTCATGCAATGCGCTGAGTTGGCGGGCACCCTCTACTAGTGGGGTCAGTGGCAACAACTGCCCAACGGGTAGTGGTGCTGCTGGTACACCGCCCGAAGTTTCTAACGCTGTAAGCGGGCCCTACACCGAGGCCTCATCTCTCGGTACTCTTTAATCATGTACTCTCTCAAGACTTCTGGCGGGCTGTCTACGTGGTGGCATCTTGAAAGAAGACAGGTGTGTTGTGGTCAAAAATTTATACCTGATGAGACAACTCAAATAAATCATAAGAAAAACTCTACAAAAACACACACGATCAGTGATTTTGTGTACTTAGTGGGAAATCATAGTTCAGGTTCTTGGTGTATTGATATGTTGGCCTCCGCCCCAACACTGGACTCCCCGAACTAAAAACCACACTCATAACACTTAACACTATTACTACTTTGAAAATATTATAATCCTAGTTATTCGTTAGAACCGACTCCTCTGATCCCACATGTAACAACTGGGCCCCAGTGACAGCACAAACACCCTGCCTTAACATGGTCGTCAGGTCCTGGTCCACCGGGTACAACCAATTGCCCCGCAGACACATGGTCCCCACCATAGGGCCCACCCATGTGCCCACATGGGTCATCTGATGAATCATAGTCTGCACATTCCAGCACATATCTTTTCTAGTGTACTTTGTCCTCATTCACACACACCCTAGGAAACTTCCTAGAAGGTCACCCATCCTGAACACTACTTCCGGCCAAGCACGCTTAACAATGGAGTTCTAATTAGGTTGGCTCCCAAAAAAAAGGTGGACCTTGTTGACCTGACTCATATCATTTAGTCATTTAACCCAATATCATTCAGGGTGTTACAGCTTCAACCAATGAATAAATACTAAGAATCCATTATTGAAGAAATATGATCCAAATACAGGGGAATACATGGTGTTCTTATAATGAAAATTGGATGGTATATGAGTTTCTTTGGTTAAAATACCGGAAAGGAAATTTTGTAAAATCCCATTTTTAATGACAGGGGAATCATGCACGAATTGGAAAATTGTGCATCCTCTATAAGGTTTGTAGTATACCACCCATGGGTACGTGACATGGTTTGGAATAATATGGTCCAACTATATACTTTGTCCTATGAAAATTTTTGAGGATATCTCGTGGTTTCTTTATGGTTTGGAAAATAATGCGGTTTAAACATTTGACATACCCAACATGCCCCAAAACAACTAGTTTCATAGAAAACCACATTGATGTTGATAAAAAAGAGTGGGAATAAAAAATAAATAAAAACTGAGAGTGGTGTTAGGTTGGAGTATGAAATCTAAATGTATAAAATAACTTCCAAATGTAAACTTTATTCATTCAAAAAAATTATTACCCCTCAAACTCTTCCAAAATATTCATAACCTAATTAAAACCCCAAAAAATAGAATTATTTGATTATATATTCTTTCAGAATCAACATAAAATTTATCTTTAGACAATATTTTTTTTATAATTCACCTTTCAAGGGGTGAGGTGGAACCCTTAAAAAGCCCGTAGGTGTAAGTATTACATGGCCCCTAGGCCTTAGAGGAATTCATTGCCTGTAGACAACAAACATTACATACAACCCAGACTAACTACATGGAACTGCTTCTCCCCAGCATCTTCATCGTGAAATCAGCTCTCCACCTTCGCATGGCTATTCTTCTAGGCATTCCTATGCATGCACAAGTTTTTCTCGATGGCAGGTGTCATACCCTCTCATTCTTGGAATAAGTTTACCTTCTGCTGTGGTGAAAGCTTCTTTCTCATCCTCCTTGAAGAGCTTGTTCATTATAGGTTGTCTGGTTTGTATCTGCACTAAGGTGGCCTGAAGGCCTTGAGGTGGCCCAAAGGTCTTACTAACCCAAAGACATGGGTGGTCCGAAGGTCTTACAATACTCCGGGACCAAATCGGTGGCCCGAAAGCCCAAACAGGGGAATATTCCCGGCTGCTACAGTGCCAAATAGTGCCTGCTACAGTACCTGCTACAATACCTGCTACAGTACTGCACAGTTCCCACTACATTGCTGCTACAGTACCCCGAAAACTCTGCCTCCACCTGGATTTGATCCCTGGTCGTTTGGATGCACTTACGGAGTCCTTACCAACTAGGCTAAGGCTCATGTTCTATCTTTAGACAATATTAACATACATAAACTTGCATAATATAAATATATATATCATAATCATATATTCATTAAAATATACTAATTTTTGCAAAAATAAAATAAATCCCCCCAACATAGACTGAATGGCCTGAAGGCCTTCATTTTTATTTGATTATGGAAAATCCCCCTCTTAAGGGATGAAGGGGAACCCGTAAATGACCCGTAGGCCCAAGGAACAAGGCTCGACTTACCCACAATACCTGACCCAAATGCCCAGAGGCATACGATGCCAAATACATGAACCGTAGGCCCATCCCACTTGAACTACCCCTCCCCAGCTTCTGCATCATGGATCACATAGCTCCACACCTTGACATAAAATATAATAAACCACATTGACATAAAATCCCATACTATAAAATAATTCCATTCACCTTAATCCTTTATTGTTCCAAGAAATATGATAACCAATTTTCTATTATTTACTCTATATCAAAGATTATATTAATCCTAAAAGTTATTTATACCTTTTATCTTCTGTCCACATAGATATATTGACATTCATCGTAGTCAAACATAATAACAAATCATATGTAAAAAGAAAGTGTTATATATACCTCGATCATATAAGAAAACCAAATAAATATCTCTCAAAATACCACTAACCTCCTTAAAATCCAATCACATAATACATCATTATCATTTTTTATGTCTTTGATATGATGATCAATATTAAACTTAAAAACCTATAATGGCAACCAAAACATTTAAATTATCCTCATCTGATAAATTCTTGGACACTAGTTTTATCTAAACCATGTTATAATACTATAATTACTCCGAAATGTGCACCAAGATCAGATGATTAAATGTAATCCATACATAATATCATCAATACCAACAATAAGTAACAAATTTTAACAATCCAAAATTACATTATCAATAACTAACATTGCGTCACATATATACCCATATCCTTTTTGTTTTATATTTTTAGAGAATTTATATAAAAATATAATGTAAAAAACATGTCTTTCTCATATAATTGACATTATTAAATTTATATCAATAAATAAAAATTTCCTAATAATCCCTAATAATTTCCAATAAAATTATTCACATATGAAACCCCTCTGAGCATATAATATGTAAAAACAATTTTCATAATGAGGGGAAATATAAAGATAATAAGGGTAAGATCAATATTCCCGTAAGGTTAAAAATTGGATTTAACAATAAGAGATAATAATTGATCATGACATAAGAAAAAGGTTATAGGAACATAAGCAATGTGTATAACATAAAATATTAACACCCAATAAAATATGATTCATAAATCATGTTCCATGGCCTAAATCTCTCATAAAACATGATACAATGGTCATATGAGTCAAAATTCATAAACCATGTGAAATTTACCTTTTCTAAAGAAAAACATTTAAAAACATAAAAATAATAAATAGACCATGAAGGAGTATTGGGACATTATATTATTCACCTGTGTTTACTCATGTTTCACTAATAATAGAATAACATATAATTAGTTATTTCATATAAATTTTTCTCAAGAGTGTAAATCATTACCCAATGCATTAGAGATAAATATTATAGGATCACCCATCATAGTATAATGAGTCCAAGAACCATAAAAAAGAAAAATCTATGTAGTTCATTTATGTCATAATTTTACATACAAAACATCTGACATTCCTTCATAACATAAACAACTCATAGAAAAGAAACTAGTTTCATGAAAATTTCATTATTATATCATCATAATCCACCCCAATAATGATTTTGGATAGTATCATTAGAAAATATAATTTTTTTGGATAAAAAATATGATAAAATTGATTCTTTTTATAATAAAATTATTATAAATATTATTTAAAAAAAATAAAAAATTATTTTCTTTTAGTAACATCAAAAAATTTAAATTTCACAAAACAATTGGAAAATTATTTTATATGAGAAACTATAGAAAATATATAATGAAACATAAAAATATAGAATTTATAAGATTATGTGAAAATAGTTCAAGTTGGAAACAATAAAAAATCTATCTCTTTAAACCTTTATAAATAATAACAAAAGTGACCCGTATTGAAAATGTTAAATATATTACTTTTTAAATAGTTGTAAAATGAAATATAAATTTGAAAATGATATTAAGAATTATTTAATTGTAGGAAATAGTTTTCTTTATACAATATATTAGGTATGTGTATAGAGAGAAAAAATAATTATGTAAAATACTTAAAACCCTTTAGAGAAATGTTTTTAAAGAGAACCCTTTATCGATTTTTAAAATCAGAATCCATTAAAACAAAAATCATGAAATAATAAATTATATACCATGAATAATGATATAAAAATTATATATAAATTAAAATATGAAACTTATAACCCATATAAAATAATATATTTTCATATTGAAAATCATGTCTTAATTAAACAATAATAATGAGAAACCCTTAGAAATGAAACAACACTTGAATAAAAATCAATTTAAAGAAATAAAGTAATATGGATTTATAAATACAATAAATTAAATAAAGGAAATATTATAATAAATTCATGGATTGATGAATAAAAATAACACTATATTTAATGAAACATGATTCACAATAAATAACATGTCTCAACAAATAAAAATTTAGACTAATAAATGCATAATGTCACAATAACTTTTTAAACAAATATCATTAAAGTGAAACCTAGATAGATTTATAAATATATGAAAAATGAATATAGTGAATTATAAAATACATACAATGGATGTATATACAACCCAAAAATTAAAATAAGTGTTGAATATGATGTACATCTCAATGATGGGGAATTGAAATGAGCAACCCTTGTAAAGATCATAACATTTGATGTAAGAATAAATTAGGGAAGTTATTAGCTAAAACCACTATATATAGACATAAATAAAGTTAAAATATATTATAAATCAATCATGGGTCACAAAATAAATAATATTGTTATAACATAGTAAAAGGAGAAGTGAAATTATGTAATGAAATATAATTGAGTTATGAATCCCATTACCTTGGATTCCAGTTAGGTAGGACATGCTCTAACATCCAATGTAATAAATTTTGATTTATTATTAATATATCCTATAAAAATATTTATATTATGTGGTAACCTTGTAATATATTTTTATCTTACACGTTTATTAACAATTAATTGTTAAAATCATTGTTTATGTGTCTACTGTACCATTTCCCATGAGTGTTTTGATTCGAAATTTTGGTCCTCCCAACTTGGTTATGGTTTTATAAACTATTGAATGTACCTAATGACATTATAGTATTATATTTCTCTATGAATATATCAAAAAAATTTATAGGTATGAGTATCATATAATTATTAAAAATTATTCTTTTTATGAGTTCTGACTTCATAGAATGAAATGATTTTATTTTAAAATATAAATTCATAAAGAATACAAACATATATATATATATTACCATTATAAAATATTTATAACATCATAAATACATTATTATTCCATAATAGTAATAGAATAAACATTCATTAATCATTCATGGTAGAAACACTACAACATTGTTCATATTGGTGGAAAATTCCTAGGAAAACAAAATGACATTATAACACATAAATGAGTAAGAAAAAGTATATTTTTAATGTTAATATCACTTTTAGTGAATATTTATCATGTTATTAATATGATATTCGTTAATTATATATATTTATAAAACCATCCACATATGTCGATGGTGAAAAATTAAATTGGTTGTTTATGGAGGAAGAAGTCTGCACGTACACACTACTAACATTTTCATTTATTGATTGATCAAATGGAAAGAAACTAAATAATGATATATATTTAAAGAATCATAATATCCTGATATTTATCCTATTTATTCATTAAATGCATATTTCATATCTATAAATGTATTAAAGTGATGAAAATGTAATATGTTGATCATGTAGGCAGTAGTCTACACATATGGATGAGTGAAATTGTCATTTTCTATAGGACTTAAATGAGGTAGGTGATGATTTTTATGTGAAAATAAAAAATATTCAGTGAAATAATGAAAACTACATGGTTATTCTAATATTTTTATACAAATTTTATTGATGTTTTAGAAGAACACAACTGAAAGGAACATAATTTGGAAGATTACCTCTACTTTTGATATAATCATATCAATTGAACATACCACCTTTAGAATATAGGTTTATGGTCACACATGGATCATGGTAAAGTATAAAGGAAAACATAGAGTGCTATTTGAGAAGAATATTGATATAAAATCAAACACATAGGTCTCTTTGTAATAGTTAGAATAAATCCCCTTTTCTAGGGAAAATCAATGGTTTTTTTGTACATAGTATGTCTTTAAGGGTCAAGAATGACCTTTTAAAAAAGAAAATAGGACCATAAATTGAAAACATATGATATTAATGGAAATATTTCACCAAAATAGGTTTCATTATAAAGATTTTTTATTTTTAATAGATTTCTAAATATTCTTAATATTAAATAATTTTAAATCCATTTTAAAGGTTCTTTTAATAAGTTAACTTTTAAAATATAATGACCAAAATGGGATTAGATATTAATCATTTTGATAAATTTTTTCTATCATTTTTATCCATAAAATTCACAAAAGTATCCATTTTAATCTAAAAATACGATTATTAATTTTTTTACATCAATTAACTTTCACATTTATACTCATGGAATAAGTACTACAACAACACTATATAAGAGTTTAATATACATATAGTATTATTTAAAATTTTAAAAAATTATAACATAGATATGATTTATTCATGATAAATTTTTTATTTATAACCATTATTAACATATATTTATCCTTATCATTACCATGAGAAAATAATTATGATATTAAGTGAGAGAAAGTGATATTTATAAATATTAATTTCCTAATATAAAAAGAAAAGGCATACTCAAAGAATTTAAGCCAAATTTTTATAAAAATGATAATATAATTTATATTTCTATAAAGTCGTAATTAAATCATTTAATGATAATATTTTCATTATTTTAATTTTTTAACCCTACATTTAATGATTTTACCTTATTTTATCCTTTATAGGGGTGACTAACATTTACTATGGTAATGCATTTTTATGATTAAAATTAAAGTACACATTATTATAATATTTGAATATTATGATTCAAAATTTAAAAATAATTTTAAAAGAATAAATAACTTTGTTTACAAAAAATTAAATTTAATATAAATACTCTAAAAGCAAAGGAATAATGTTTTTAGAAAAATTTATTTGTATGAATTATAAAGTATTTAAACTAATATTATTTATAAAATTTATTCCTATAAAATTTATTGATTTAAGTTAAAACAAAGGATATTTAAGTTAATTTAAAAAAATAAAAAATCAATGTATCCTTTTAAATACTTGAATAAATAATCAAATATAAAATGGAACTTTTGTTAAAATAAAACATCACTTGGGATTTGAAATATGAAAGGGTTATTTCGAAATTCAATATAATGTTTTAAAATGATTTATTTTAATGCACAAATAAAAATTTGGTATAATTTTTTTTTAAATATTTTATTTCATGATTATTCCATGAAAGATACAGTATCTGTTAAAACTATATTTTTCACGTTTCAGCGAAAAATAAACCCTTTTAGAAAAATCGTAAAATTTTCTCTTATGTTAGTTAGGATATAATGAAATTCGAATTTAAGTTATTCTTCAAAATTAATATAATATAATTTAAATAATAACATTTTATTGGTAAAACGCCTATTAGTTAAGGATAAATGGAAAAGGATATTGCTAATTATGTTCATAAAATATTTGATAGCTTGTTTTAGTTCGATGTTGTGCGTGAAACAAGCAATTTAACTAGATATTTATTGAATGAAATATATACTAAAATTATGGATTATTATAAATTTTCCATGGGGAGTGTATATTAAAATTATGAACGCATAATTTATTTAAGAAGGTATAATAAAACTTACAAATACTTCCATATATATTTTAAAAAACATTACTTGGAATTATATATCTAAATTAAATGTACATTAATTTTAATTTATTTATTATTAAATAAACCAAATGTTTATACATATTTATCAAATATTTAGTTTATATCACAAAATACACTTGTTCTTACAAAATTTGAATTCATCAATAATAGAATACCATAAATAAATATAATAAAACTTATAAAGATATATTTTTTATTTTTTATATTCTTCATAATCATTACATTCTAAGGATGAGTATTCCGTATAAAATAAAAAGTAGTATAATGGTAAAACGAAAAAATATTTAACATATGTGAACATCATAAATATATATGGTCATAATCTGCTAAAAATGTCAAATCTACAAATAAAACTATAAAAAGAAAAAAGCATTACAAATATAACTGGAATTTATATATAAATGATATATAAACACTAGATAATTTTTTTTGAATTATGAATGTACCTAATAAGTGATATTTATATAAATTAAAATTAATATATGATTTTCATAATTTTAATTGAATGTTGGAAAAATAATTGACATATAATATATTAATCTGACTATTTAAAATAATAAAATTCAGAATAATAAATATTTACCTTGAATAAATAAATAAATATAAATGTTAAGATATCAAAAAATGATTTCTTTATTTATATAGTGTAATATATGTATTAGTGTGTTTTTTATAAGATAATATTTAACATATTTAGTATAACATTAATTTTAATTCGAAAACAAATCCTTTAATAGAAAAATATAAAATTATATTTCTTTTAAAAATATATTATATTTTGAATTATTATTATAATAATGAAAATACTAATCTTATAATAATTAAAGAAAAATAATAAATGGAAAAATAAAAATCATATCAAAATAAATAACATAACGTTTTGTTTTTCAGTATTATATAATTTTATTTAAAAATTAAATATCTAAAATTTAGATGATAAATTGGATTAAATAGACATAATTTTTGGAATCACCATGTTGAATATCATGGAATTTCTATCTATAAACATTGATTATTTTTTAGTGATTAGTAAAATTATAATTTATCCATATACCCTATCTTTTATATAATACCCATATATTTTATGGCATATTTCTATATAATTATTTTCTTTCTTCAATATCTTTCTTTACATGAACCACAAACTTTATAAAAACCATGAACTACTATTGAAATATTACTATTTAATGTGACAGTTATTTCATAGTTGTGGAATTAACATTTATTAATAGGATTAAAAACATTATTATATATATAAAGGTATAAATAAATGAAAATTTATTGATCAATTCTCAGTAAATAAGAAAACATTTTTTAGTAATGTAATTTTATTCAACAAAAAAAATTTTCATCAAACAAAATTTCACCATTTTTGTGACAACATTATAAATAATTTATAGAACTTTTTGAAATTTATTTCATAAAAATGATATCATTTATTAAATTATAATATCAAAATAATCTTAGTGTGAATTTTGGGGATTTTTCTTAAAAGACTGATTTTATAATGAATTATTAAAATATTGATTTTTATTGAAAGTCATATTATTATTTCATGAATTGAAGAATTTAAATTTTGATTTAAAATGGTTTTAAAGTTACAGATGTTATATAATATTATTAATAATCAAATTATGTTCATTGGAATTAATTTTTTGGTTGAATTTTGTTTAAAATCATTTTCAGAGATATAATGATATTTTTTCTTCTGAAAAGTTGTATTTTATTAATATTTGAATTTTTATCTTAAATAAATTTCTCCCACTGATATAAAAAAATATTAAAAAAATTGATTCCGTATTTTGAATCATAAGTTTCAAATTTGTTAAAAATTTCCCTTTCATTTTTTGGTCAATATCAATAGTAACCATACAATTATTTTTTTTATCACGGTAACAGAAAAATGAGTTAATTAGGGTTAAAATTAATGTGATAATGATTAAATTCATTAATATGCTTATTTTATTTTATTATATGATTTTTTTTATACATAATCATTCAAACATCAAAAATATGTCCTTTTTCATTTAACATTAATTTTTACCTTTATAATATATAAGTAAATGATAAAGTCAAAAATACGCCTTTCTTTCTTTTAATATCTATAATATTTTGAGATAGGATAAATAAAACTGGTTATAGCTGACTATTTTAAAAATGAATTTTTTTTATCATTTTTGTTTATTTTTAACTTTTACTTATGATATAATTAAATTAAATTCTATTGCAAGACTAACTCACTGTTTGTACAAGAAACAATGAAAATAAAATGATTTTAAACATGATAATTTTTTTTTTGAGTTTTTCATAGTGTTATAATAATATTATACATAAATATAACATATTAGATATGTTTAAATGGTTTTTATTCCAACTTCATTATTTTGATAATGTTTTCTAAGTCAATCTAACATGGTAGTTCTAAAAATGACATTAATGATATTTTATAATAAATAATATTTATTAATTGATTTAAAATTTATAAGAATCATTTTATCAAACAATTTATGGGGATATGTTTTAAAATATCAATCATTGTTTATTTATTAGTCACTTTTCATTTAATGGTATCATTCTAAACCCTTAAGGAGTAGAAAACATTGATATTGTGATAGTTACCAAAAGGGTTAATGGGGGTTTAAACATGGAGATATGGGTAAAAACATAACCAAAAATTGTTCAAATTTTAGTGTCTATGAGGGTTTAGACTCTTCCTTAAATTTTTGGTTGATTGTTTCATGAAAAATCATTTAAAATAATTTAACACATCAAGTAATTCCATGACTTCTCCTCCACCCACTTAAAAAAGGGAACCTAATCTCTTTAACTATTAAAAATGTTTGAACATTATTTATCAGATAAGAAATAGCCTAATATAATCCTATATTACATAAATACATCTTATAACTTCATTTATTTTGTAAATAAAACCTTTTCAATGCTTATGGTGTAATCTAAGGAAGGTTTTTTAATGAAGAGGTATAACTCTAAACCAAGTGATTTCAATTTTATTTCTTATTATTCCTCCTAGAAATATATGGTATATATTATAAAATAATGAATTTAGTATCATTAATATAATAAATTTTTATTATAATGATGTAACATCCATTTTCCACCTACTTCTCATCTATTGGAAAATGATAACATCGCTCATGCGTATGTGTGGATTATCAAATCCACAAAGCGATGTGATTTGTTTTTCATTTAATCATTACTTTGATTGTAACAAGGATATAATTAATGAATATATTATATATATATATTATATAATTTTGATTATTTAGAGGTTAATTATTATTTGTATTTCTATCATTATATCTTTCAAAAAGTGTTAATAGTGTTTATTCGTATGTACAACCTACTATCTCCTTAAATGGTATACTTCATTTTATTAACATAACATTTTGTAGATGACTATATATATATAATAAATATATATGAAATTAATATCATTATTAATATTTTTAGGATTATGGATCCATGATCAATGTGTAAGGACAATGAATGATGAATGAAAACAAGCAAGGGAAACAAAGCAGTTATCACCTCGAACAATGATTTTAATAAAAAAAATTGATAAAAAGTTGATAATATGTTATAAGTAAATTATACATTGAATGATATATATAATTATGGTTCTATGATATATTTATAATTAATATATAATTATTATACAGGATTCTCAATTTTGTATGAATAAAAAAGATACTTTTTGTAAAGGATTTATGCTTTAATCCCATTTTAATCAAGAATGTTTAAGCTTGAAACTCTATTGAAGAAATATTCTCACCCTTATATAATAAATACAATTAATTTTTTTCAGCATATGGTTATTTCTATTTAATAATTGTTTTGATTTCATTTTCCTTATTATAGGTACTCAAAAGGTTGAAAGATTGTTTTTAAAGAAAAATAACTATGATTTACCATTCGATTATGAATCTTTTTCTACTGTGTCCATGTTTTCTTTAACATATTTTTACAAAAGTTTCTTATTATTATCCATTTATTTTTAAATTTAATTTTATACCATGTTTTACTTTATATAATAAAATAATCAATGGAATCTTCATGTCATTTTTTGAATGAGGTACTTTTTATTAAAAGTGAGAATTAAATATTTGTTTTAACATGCATGGCATAAGTAAAATTTCCCATCATTATGACCACTCAATTATTTGAAGCATTCCGCAAATTTTTTCCTGATTATTTTCAAATTAAAGTCTCTCCTTATTATTTTAAATAACATTGGATTATAAAAAAGTAATTTATGATTAAAATGGTATTTCCCTCCAAAAATATTACGATTATCTTTTAAAGTAATTTTAATCTATGAAAACATCCTTTCATGTTAATTATTATTTATTTGGGATAAAATGAAATGATTCCATCCTTATAATTTGTTTGTATGATTTATTATTATATTAATGATATATATTCTAAAATCATTTATTTTTTATTGGTTATGCTATGATGAATTTATGAAATGTTTATGAAACTCATTTTCTTTACACTGGTTATGATATGATGATGTGATGAAGGTTTTATCATCATATATAACATATATGTTTTGTTTCCATTATGCGATCGGTGTGACCATAATTATATAACCGTCCAATACATTTAGTAAATTTTTATATCTCATGAGATAATTATAGGTTACAAGCCAATGTTCGTGATACACTATGTGAAATATTTAGGGATTCCTGATGCCCTATGGGAAAAAGGTAATGATGTTGGATCTATAATTAAATTAGAAAAAAGTGTTCTTTCCTGGTACGTTATGATTTTATGGTCTCAATATTCAACCTTCATATTAGAAATGGATTATATTTCATTGACAGATCAACACTTTTATGACATTTTTGTGATACGAACTTATGATTCATGATTGATTTATGATTTTTCGCAATCTTAAGATTCATGTTTTTTGAAATGATAATGTATTATTCCATGGCTCATTTTTATGTTCCATGAAATATTGGGTGTGATGTTTTTATGTTATATTCATGATATCATACTCTTATAATTTTCATATGTTATCATATGATCGTTGATAGAGATCGAACATGTATACCCTTACTAATAATTTAAGTTCACTCATTTTATTATGTTTTCTTTCCATTGGTTATGAAGAAGAAATTTATATAAGGTTTCTCAAGAGGGGTATAATGTGAGAATATATTTGTGATAGATGGTGAATAAAGTACGTAAATAAAATTTTTGTGTATCTAGTATCCAAATACATTAATACTTTATTATTTTGGAATAGATCATAATGATACCTATTGAATTTTATTCTAAAATGATAAAATATTTATTTATGGAAATGTCATGTCCTTGTAGTTGGATTCAGAACTAGGTTCAATTATTCTTTGAATACATGGGATAGAAAACATTAGTGAATATCCTAGGGATAAGTCTAAGTATAGGATAACTTTATAATGTTATGGTACTGACCATTGATAACCTTGGTTAAATGTAAGGTTCCATATAATTAGAAGAATATTACATGATTTAAACATCCTATGAATGATATTTCATAATTAAATTATTGATCACTCTGATGAATGATTATTGATATTATCTCAACAAAATTTGGTTTTAGTAAGGGATTGAAGTTAAAATGATAATTTTGGGGTGGTTACAGTTATGATCAAATATTTAAGTTCCATATTTAAGCATAGTTATATGAACTTGTATATATCAGGAAATGTAACTTTGAATGTTATTTCATGTCCTCAATGATTATAAGTCAAGTTAGTGGTGAAAATTTATAATAGTATGATTATCATAGATGAGGTCTATAGTTTCAATCTGATACATGTTTGTGGGACTGTGATTCCTGAAAATCATATCATTCTTCTACTATTTCTATTTTATGTGATTATAGTAATGGATTGGATTTATTTGAATAGACCCTGTATCGATTTATATGGAAGGGAAGTCACATTTCATATTCCAATTTACCAATGATATTTTATCGGTGTGAGGATGAATATAATCTTCCAATGGAACACAATTTTATCTTATCCATGTTAATTATTATCCATAAAGGGTATTTATCTTAGATGGTTGGGGTGGAAACTCAACATTACTGATACCAATATTTTATTAGTGTTTTTTATGCCTCTCTAGATAAGTTTTCTAGTCACCCCCTAAGTCATAATTTTGAGTTCTTAATAGAACTAGTACCTAGTGTTAAACCTATTTAAAAGACTCTACTAAATAGGCCCAATTGAGTTTTATATATTGAAGAAGTAACTTCAGGAGAATCTTGATAAGGGATTTATACACTATAGTTCATCAACATGGGATGAACCTATTATTTTTACTATGAATAATGATGGGTTAATGCATATTGAATTTACTAATAGGAACCTAAAAAGATAACTATTAAGAACAAGTGTAATCTATAACATATTAATGATTTTTTGATCAATTGTGAGGAGTTCAATACATTACTAAAATTGAAATTCATTTTGATTATCATAAATTAAGGGTTAAAAGAGTATATACAAAAGATATCCTTTCACATGAGGAATGGTAATTATAATGTTCTTGATAAAATTTTAACTTAATAATTCATTTACAGTCTTCGGGGATTTAATGAATAGAGTCTTTAAATATTACCATAATCAGTTTGGGGTTGCCTTTATAGATGATATTATTATATATTCTAGGGTAAATAAGTGCATGATGATCATTTAATAACTATATTGAAGAACCTAGGAAAATATAATTTGTTTAAAAAATTACCATGTGTAAATTCTATATTTTCAATGTTTAATTATTTTATCATATAATCTCATGTGAGGTTATTTTTGTGGATCCTTCAAAGATAAAAGGTTCTCCGGGATTTCCTAGACTAACCATGGTTATTGATACCATTTTTTTCTTGGTATGAAAATATATTATTGATGTTATGTGAGATGATTCTCAGGAATATCGAATCCATTCAAAAATTTATATTAGAAGGGGTTCTTATGGACAAATTAATGTAAACAGAATTTCAAGTAGTTGAAGAGAAAGTTAGTAATATCACTTATTCTCACACTAAACTATTGTGAAGAAGGGTTCATGATATATATTTATGACTCAAATAAAAGATTGGTATTTTTTCTTATGAAAATAATATGGTGATACCATATTCCTCATACTAATTAAAAATATATGATCAAAATTACCCAACTAGTGATTTAGATATGGAGGTAGTAATTTTTTAATTGGTGATATGGTGGCATTATATTTATATTAAAATTTGTGATATATATATTTCATAAAAATAAGTATATCTTCACAAAAAATAAGTGGAATATGAACTAAAGAATATGGTTGGAATTTATCAATGATTATATTGTTTTAATACATTACCACCCTTAAAAGGTGAACAATGTGGATGCTGATTTGACTCAGAAAGACCAAACCTATTCAGCCATGATATATATTGAATGATATCCAATACTCATTTATTTGTAGAATATATAATTTTAAATAATATATAAAGGGTAAATTTTATATATTTCATTGATGAATGTTCAACCATCTCTCTTTGTGAGGATTGAAGAGGCACAAAAGTAAAATGTGGAACTATAAAAGAATGTTATAAATTTTTTTGAGTTCATTCATGATTGTTCTGGAATGATGAGGATTTATAATTGAGTATGTGTCTTATTGATACCAGAATTGAAGAAGGTACTATTAGATGAATCTAATAATTCATCATTCTCTATTCATCCTAGAAGTATAAAGATGTCAATAGATATGAAAGATTATTTGTGGTGGGAAGAAACAAAAAGAGATATTTTATAGTAGGTATCTCTATATGGGGTATATCAACAAGTTACAGATGGTATAAATAAGTCTAAAGGGATTTTATAAGAATTATCTACACCAGAATAAAAATGGGATAACATAATTTTATATTTTACATTCAAATGCCCAATAACATCTCTAGGTATCAGCACTATTTGGGTTATAGTTTATCACCTTTTGAAGTCATCACACTTCATTAACATCGATGAATATATTTCTCTTTATTATCTGTCAATGTTATACAATATGAAAGCGGTAAGTTCTCATGTAGTTTTATATTTTATTGAATATGAATATGTTCTATGTTTTACCTCAATGATCTTGAGAAGTCCTCAGGGGGATCAGGATTTAGAGTAGTGTTTTAGTATTTCTTATCATCCTTAGATAGATGGTCATCTTAAGAGAACCACTGAAACCCTATAGAATATATTTAGAACTTATTTTTTTAATTTAAAATGGTTTTTGAGATCAACATATTCTTCTGGTTGGGTTTTATTATAATAATGGATTTCACATGAGAATTCATATGGATCCTTATGAAGCCCTCTATGATATAAAGTGTTAAAATCCAACATGATGGGATGAAGTTGGAGAAATAAATATATTTGTACTTAAGCAAGCTAATGAGATGTTATAAAAATTAAGACCCATTCAGTAGTATATAAACGGTTCCTAATGAATATAGAAAATATCTAATAAAGTTTATTTGAGAGATCATGAGTTCAAAGTTAATGAAAAGTTAATACTATAAATGACATCATGGAAGAAGGTTATGATGTTTAGAAAGAAGATAAAGTTAATCCCTATATATATATGTGTGTGTGTTAATTTGAGAATATTTATTATATTAGTATGGTATCTTATCATTTGGAGCCTCTTTTAAATCTCTATCAAACTCATGATGTGTTCCATGTATCTTTCCCTAAGTAAGTATATACCTGATAATTCAAATTTATTGAACTTATAGGTCATACCGCTAGGGAAATATAACTCTTATAAGGAATATGTGATGGATATTCTATATTATTGAGATAAATTTATGAAAAAAGGATCACTCACATGGTCAGAGTTTTATGGTGAAACCATAAATTATAGGAAGCTACTTAGAAACCCGAGGATGTGATAAAATAGAGATATCCTCAAATGGTTGTATAGTTATGATGAAATTTGGAAGAATAAATTAATTTCCAGTGGGGTAGAATGTAACACTGTAATATTTAATGATATAGTTCCCCATAAATGAATTTTTTTTCAATTACAATCCTCTTTACACACAAAAGTGAGTATAAAAAACCACATCATACTATTGAAATATTATTATTTATTATGAAATTTTTACCTTAGGAAATGAATTAGTAGGTACAAATACGTTTAATAAAATTATGAAATATATATAGTGGTCGTACTTGATAAAAATGTACCAATTAATTCTTAAGAAATAACATGAAATTTTTTGTAATGTCATTTTATTCGTCAAAAATACATTTTCTTCAGAAATGGTTCTTTCTTCCTTTTATGAGATCACACTATAATTTGATTTTGGAAATTTTATAAATTTTATTTGATGAAAAAGGATAAAATTTATGAAATAAGCATATAAAATTTATCCAATGGGTAGTTTATTTTATTTTTCTAAAACTGTTGATCTTCTTGTGAATTGTAAAAAATACAGATATTTATCAAAAAATATATTTTTGTTTCAATTATTTAAAAAGTAAAATTTTATTTTAAAATTATTAATAATTATGATTGTTTCTCTTATATTATTAATAATCAAATTATGTTCATTGGAATCAATTTTATTATCTAATTTGTTATAAAAGCATTTTTATATTTAAAATTACATTTTTTTTAAATACTATTTCTCGTTATGTTTTTATATATTAATTTTATTTATTCCATGTATATAAATTTATTATTCAAAATGGATTCCTTATTTTGAATCAGGATGTCCAAATTAAAAAATAGATCCATTTTATTTTTTTAAAAATATGCATATTAACAAAATTAGGATTTTATTACTATAATAAATGTAAAATGGAATATTATTTAGTGTAAAAACTAATGTGGTAAGGCTTCATGTTCATTAAAACACTTGAATTTATTTCATTGTATGAGTTTAATTTATTCGTAATCATCCAATATTATAAAATATTTCCTTTTCCATTTAACTTCTAATTTTACCATTATAATATTTACGACAAATATAATGTTGGAAATATCACTTTCTTGCTTTAAATATCTATAATATTTTCTCATTGCTATAAAAACTACTTTTATTTTGTTGTAAATGGTAATTTTAAATATTGATGAATTTTTTATCATGTTAATTTATTTTTATTTTTTATTGATGAACTAGTTATTATAAGTTCTTTTGCAACACATACGCATTTCCTGTACCAGAAATAAAAAATAATTTAAATGAATTTAAACACTTGAAAAGTAATTTTTTTGAGTTAGTAAGAGTTTCCCACAAACTTTATAAAAAAAATATCATATTATAATTTTTTTTATGTTTTATATTCAGTTTAATTTTTTCAAGTTGTTCTTAATGTCATATTAAATGAGAAGTTTGAAAAATGACATTAATGATATTTTAAAATAAATAAAAGTTTATTAGATAATTTAAAATTCATAAAAATCATATATTAAGACATGTTTAGGGGATATAATTTAAAATATCATCCATGGTCTATTTATGAGTAACTTTTTCATATATGGTTAGTTTCTTAACCACAACATGGTATAAAATTTTCATACTCTGGTAATTTTTAAAAGGGCTAATGGGGGTTAAAACTAAGAGATAAGGTTAAAATAATAACGAATATTTACTATAATAGTTTTTTTAACATATTATGTAAAATCATTATCGTATTAAATTTTAACTATATGATTTTGGAGACATTTTTTCATTATAAATAATTGGTAATAATTTAATACTTCAAGTAATTCCAAGAGTGCCCCATCCCTCATTTATAAATGGGAACCTACTCCCATTAATTTTTTTAAAATGTTTGAGAAATTTATCTCTTCCAATCCTAGAAATAACATCATTATATCTTCTTCCACCACATCTTATAACTTCTGGTATTTCAAAAATACCATCCTTTTAAAGATTATAGTGAAATCCAAATACGGTTTCTCAATGAAGAGATAAAACACTTAACTGATTGTTATAAATATTATTTCTTATTAATCATACTAAAATTTTCTATTATCCATTTTAAAATAATGAATTAGGTATCTTCAATATAATTAATTATTATTATGATAATGGAAATGTCACATCCATGGTTTCATTTTGAGGTTTTTATTTATTTATTTGCAGTCTAGTTTTTTTGTCTTCGGTTTCCAATGAGTTTTTGTTGAAAACGATGAATTTCATTTTGATAGTAGGTAGCCCATATATGGAACATGTTTAGTTGAAACTGTGAGCCCTTTCTTTGGAAAATGTGCGGTTAATTTCATTTTTGGATGGTGGAAACTACACGGTTGGCAGATTGTTTTGAAAATTGTGTGGGCTCACTATATAACATGTTACTCTTGGACAGAAATAAATACATGGATGCCTCACGGTTTGGAAAACCATGTGGGTAAACCAAGTGACTTTTCCAAATCATTAATAATTGGGAAATTACCTTTGTTCCCTCTTTATATTTAACCATAAATCACCTATATTCTCCCCGATTGTGTATTTTTACCCATATAAGATCCGTCCAAGTAGTCTTTTACCTCTTGAACCGCAATCCTTGGGAGGTCTTGACCCAGATTGTTCAAGAAAACATTTTTATGCCTTTTTATTCTTGATTCCTTCATCTATCATGGCATTACCTTACCAATTTCATGATTTCCTATTTTCGAGTAGGTTATTTGACATAAATAGGGTTTGATATTGTCTTTTTGGGAGAATTATTAATTATTTTTGTCTGGTATTTCCTTAATAGGGTCTTTTGGTGGTGCAGTTGTGGATTCAAACTGATATTCAGAAGTTTTCAAGTGTGAGGTAGGAGGTTCCATGCTTTTAATTTATTATATCAGTTTTAATTTATTCCTTTATTTTTTAAATATGTTTTTTGGATTATTTTCCTGGTGGAATATATGTTTTGGAAGGGTTTTAAGATGCACATTTGATGAAAATGAGTGTTCTAATGAAAATTACATATGTTTCATGTGTGATTTATTGTGACATTTCTTATATATATTCTATTCCTTGTGTGAAATTTTCCAAATGTGGGAAAAAAAATTCAAATTTTTTTTGTGTGTGTGAAATGAAAAGTTCTTTTGTTATGGAAAGTGGTTGTTTCCATTTAAGATTTTGGTCATTTGATCAATGTAAAATTATTGAATTATGAAAATGCGAAAGTCTTCATTCCATTTTTTTCTTGTGATGCTTGGGGTTAATATGTTAAATTTTTTATTTATGTGATATATGGAATTTAATTTGAGAAAAATGTGAATTTTTTTTCTATGTGGGAGAACTAGAACTATTATTCTAGTTGATTTAGAAGTGGAAAAGGCCCAGATTCATCTAGAAGGATCGAGGATTACAACGCTAATTAAACAAGTGATAATATTGGAAACCACTATACATTGGGATTCATTCCCCTATGGTGTCTCAATCATGGGAACTCAGTTGGTTTTTGATTATTATAAAAATACCATTAAGACTTGGGATGAAACCCCTTCTAATAGATCGGTCACGTGATAACTATCGTTAGTGGAGTTGGATGATTTTTATCAATGAGGTATGAGGATCAAAGTGTCCCACTCATAATAGTTACCAATAAGGGTTTTCCTATGATTTTATCTTCTGACATGATACTTATGTGATGTAGTGCTAGCCATTGGCATACGACATACATTGTGTTTATTTCTTATTTCATGCAAGATTATTGTTGAAAATGGTTTTTTTTAAGTATTTATTGAGAATTTTTTCCATAAAAAGTTTTTCTGGGAATCATTAAAATATTATTATAGGAATTTTCACTTTTATTTTTATTCTAATATTAAGTATTTAAATCATTTCTTTTGGGTGAAATCCTACTGGGCTTTGGCTCACACCTTTCATACACATTTGGGTGTATGTAAACATTTTAAATTTATGAAATAGGTAATGGAAAGATGTATCATGGTGATGCTAGATCATATTGATATTGACCCAATTAATTATGGTGTTGACGGTAGTGGCTTCAGGGTGATGTCCCTCTTGTTTCGTGGATGTTTTTTGGGATAGTTCATTATTTCCTTTTTGTTGTTGTACTTTTTTTTGGTTTTGGTTAATGTTGTAAAATTTGAATCTGAAAAAAAGTTTATCCTGTTTCATTATGGTTATCTGTTATTTTGATTTTTATTTATATTGGTTGTTTATGATTATATAAATGGTTGAAATATTTCCCAAAGTGTATTTTTGATTCCCAGGCACTAGTTTCCTGCCCGTGGGGATCAGGAACACACTTCAGGACATGCAATGAATTAGTCCGGGTGTTAGTTTGGATGGAACACCCTTTTGATTCATGACAGGAAAAACCATTTTATTTATTATTTTTTTCTAATGGAAAATGATAAATTCACTTGTGTATATGTATGGACAACCACATCCATGAAGTGAGGTAATTGGTTTTTAATTTTCTTTTTTACATGGATTGTATAAGTTCAACATTAATGAATACATATTATATATATATCATATAATAATGATTTTATATATAATAAATTTATATTCTATTAATTTCATGTTTAATATTATGCAAATGATTGAACTATGATCCAATTACATGGAATGAGACTTTTGAGAAGAAACATGTATAAGAAACAAGGATATTATCACCTGGAAGAATGATTTTAATAAAAAAAATATTAATTAATAGGTGATGATATATTATAATAAATAATAATTTATAGTAAATATATAATTTCTATAATGTAATATATTTAAAATAAATATATTGTTATTGTAAAAGAGTTTTTAATGTGTATTAATCATTACAAGACTTGAGGTAGGAATTTATTTTTTAATCCCATTTTAATCTGGATTGTTTATTATTAAATTTCCCATGATGAAATTTTATTATCCTTATCTGATAAATAACTTTTATTTTAATTATAAATTGGTTATTTATGATCAATAAATTTATTTCCTTCCAATATCCTTATATTAAGTACTCAAGATAATCGAGGAATGTTTTTAATGAACACTGACTATGCTTTTCTGTTGGGTCGGTAATCTTTTATTAAATTTCATTGTTTAATTTAAAATATTTTTAAGATTGATTTTTATTATTCACTAATGATAGTAAATATTTATTTTAATAGATTATTTATATTCAATAATAATTTTTCAATGGAATATTCCAATCATTTTCCAAACGAAGTATTTTTTACAAAAATTGATAATGGAAACATTGTTTTAATGTACAGATCATGAATAGAATTTCACAATATCATGAAACCTCATTAATTATAAGTTTAATTTAAAAATATTCATGGTTCCTTTAAAATAAAAAATATATATTTAATATTTTGAAATTATTTCAATTTTAAATAAGTTATTTCAAAATTAAAATGGTATTTTCTTAATAAATTTTCTAGTTATCTTTTAAAGTAATTTTAATCTATGATAATGTCTATAGATGATAATTATCATTTACTATGGATATGACCCCATGATTCCATCCTTATTCATTATCATTGTGGATTATAATTATGATATTTAGATGATTATGAAACCCATTTATTTTCCATGGGTTATTATATGATGAATTTATGAAATTTAACCAAAACCTATTTCCTTTACATGGGTCTTTATTGGAATATATGATGAATTATTTATGATATTATGGACCAAAAACTTTAGTTTTCAATTATTTTAAGGGTGGGACCATAATTATATATCCCTTGATTTAATTGGGTAATGTTTTATATATCCTAGTATAATTATGAGACACAATTATATGTTCTTGATCCACTATATAAAGTATATTGGGATTCGAGATCCACTATTGGAAACAGATGATGATGTATGATCCATTGAGATATAGAAACAAGGTTTTTATGTAACATCTGATATTATTTTATTTTTTTCATAGTTATCCATGAAATATGAAATGTTTTTAGTACCTATGAAGGTTCACTCATTTATGACATTATAATGATCTCAATTTATGGTTCGTGATTGATTTATGATGTTTTATCATTCTCAATATTCATGCCCATTGAAATGATATAGTTTTATGACATGAATTATGTTTATCATATTTCAGATATTTGGTATAAGAATTATAATTTATGGTGATTATTTCATGCCCTTGTTTTTTATCTTATGATTTCATATGATCATCAATTGATATCTCTCATATTTACCTTAACCAATAATTTGAGCTCTCCCCTTTCTTATGTTTCATTTCCCAGGATTATGAAGAAACACTTTAAGTAGGTATTTAAATGAGGGTATAAAGTGAGAATAAATTTATGATATATGATGATGAATGTACTTAAATATGATTAATGTGTATCTAGTCTCAAAAGGAACAATACATTTAAGGATCTCCTGTTCAATGTAATTTTATTTGACAAATACTCATATAAAAAATGTAATATTCATTAATGAAACGTTTGGGTGACTAAATTGTATGATATATTATAATAGAAATATTACACATCAATTTTGAAGGCATTTTTCAAGAAAAAAATTTAATTTATGAGTCAAATCTTGAAATTAACACAGATTGGCACATTTTATAAACCTATTAATCTATCTTTGAAGCCAAATTTGTATTTTATTCAAATAAAGAACTATTTTTGATTCATTACATTATATAATGTATTTCCAAGGTACCATTCAATAATATTTGTGATTAAATTATTAAAAAGAAATTTATTGTTTAGTTATATACTGACAAATATCATTATAATAAACTCTATTCAATGCCTTATGACTAATTAATAAAATGATAAATTTTTTATTAAAATATTATCCACCGCCTTGGCTATAAAAACAACCACATCCACCCATTTCTACTAACTTCTAAAACCCTTTTATATAACAAATAATTGAAAATTTTCCTCTCCAACCACCAATAGTTAAGTTACCATGTCCTTGGTCCATCCAAAAGTCCATCCTTTTATATTTCATACCATATAACAACAAAAATTTTACTTTGATTACATATATATTAAATGGCCAAAATATTAAATAATATCTTCCCACATGATGGCTTATCTTCTATATAATATCAAATATGGCAATTTACTTAGAGTATTTATCATATTGAAAGTGTATAAAAGATACCTGATATGAAGAGAACCCTAAAATACTATGGAGATACTCTTAAATGAATTTTCTATAGATTTTTGACATATTCTGTCATGACACAAATGATACATATTATCATGTGCTATGGGCTAATAATTCATTTGGATTTCTTTTTATGGTGTTCACACTCTCTAATCTCCATGAGAGAATGTTATTAGAAAAAGACCCACTTGTAGGAATTACACTTGTTATATACGACATTGGATATTTATATATATGGACAAGTGTTTTGGTGTATAGTATTAATATTATTATTTATGCATATCATGATTTGTGTGCCTAAATGTATTGATGAAAAATTATGACCTTATATGTTCATTAAAAATTATGATGTGTTTTTTCATATTGAGTGGTATTTTATTAATGAATTAATTATGAATGATATTATCACTTTTAAGGTTAATAGAAGTATATATATCGATACCTTTGAAGGATGTAGAACTATCAGATTAAGTCCACGACTTTAACACCCCATCATTTTTGTATTTATAATTCATTAATTAAAAACATTGTTTAATAGATTACTCTAAAACATCATCAAACTAAAAAAATCCAAAATATATTATTTTAAAATTACTAAAAAAAATTATATGAAAATTAAGTCAACTATTAAATGAAAATATATTACTCAACTAAAATTTCATACTGGTAAAGGATAAATAATTAATACGATATAATATTAAAAGTGGTTGTCTATTCTCAAAGAAATATTTTTAAGGAGTTTCATGTTTTACTATAATAAAATAAATTGAATATTTAAATATATTATTACTAATATATTAATATTATTTAATTTATATATTGATATAAAATAATTTTAGTAAAACTTAAAAACATCAATTTTCAATATAAAAACTAGTTTTTCATTATATTCTATAATTTCATTTTAATATTAAAATTATAAATTTATGAATTTTAATATCATAAAATTAACTTCATTTTTTAATTCATGATATCAAAATTATCATAGGATATAATTTTGATATTTATTTTAAAACTTTAACTTCTTGGGTGAATTGTTAATAATATCAATTTTGAAAATATTATGTCTTTTATGAATTGTCATAATTCAAAAACAATTTGAAAGTATATATAACCTTTTTATTAAAAAATACATAATTACAAATTAAAATAAATATTTTTTGAATACATTTATGAATTTATAAAACATGTGTTTAAAATTATTGAATCATAAGTAAGATTTATTTTAATAAGAACTATTTTTGGATTGTTTCTTTTAATTATGTTTTATAAAAGGGAAATTCAGTATTAGATTTCTATGAAATACATATAATTTTATATTTTTAATAATAATCCAATTAATGTAACATAAATTATCAACACTGATAATTTTATCGTAGTCATAATTTATAATCCAAAACAATCACTTTTTTAAAAATGGTTTTTACACATTATATATTATAGTATTATATTAATATTTTATCACACATAGAAATTTTATTTGAAATAATTTTTTTAATATTTTTAATTATTACGTCAAAATTATGTAATAAGTCTAATTTAATTTAAATTCATTAAAAGATAATTTCTAAGGTAAAACCCATTTATAATGGTAAAAACCAAAAATAGTACAGGTGAAAATTATACGAGTAAAATTATAGAGACCCATATTATTCGTACATCGATATTACATATTAATAGAATAATCTTCAATATATTTCACAAATATATTCCTGAGGACTATAAAGTATTTGTGTATTTCTAGACTAGATACACAATCTTCCTACTTAATGAAATATCTTCAAAATCTACTATAAAAATGGTTTTGAACAGTAGACTTTGTTGACATAGCCAATATAAAAACAGTCTTCATAACCTGAGAAAAAGAAACCTAATATTAGGTGGTCAAAATATATCAATGAGCGAAGACATGTGAGATATCAATCTATGATTGTAAGAAAGCATGAGGAATGTATATATGTATGTGATCATGAACTAAACTTATAAATTTCATTCCCAGTCTATCATAGATTGTAAACATGAATCGTGGAATTAAAGACTATAATTATAAAATATTTGAATCATAAGAGGGAAAAATCATCATAAACTATTCCTGAACCAAAACTCAAAAACATAAGCATATAAATATGTCATAAAAGTGTGGCACCATCATATGTAAAGAAACCATTTAATATTTCATGGTAAACTTTTATGACAATCAAACCATAGTGGATCCGGAATAAAAACTTATTTTTCATATCATAATTGATCAAGATTCATCACATGTTTCCTATAGTGGATCAAGAACATCGACATGTTTCCCATTGTGGATCAAGCACATTAACTTGTTTCCCATAGTGGATCAAGCACATTAAATTACATTCCGAAATTATTTCACGTGATATAAATACTTACCCTATGAGTTTGAGGGCTATATAATTATAATCCCACCCATAAAATAATTTAAACCATATATATTTGTGCCAAAATGTAATAATACATTCATCATATCATCATAACATAACATGTGTAAAGAAAACAGGTTTCATAAACATTTAATTATTTCATAATAGCATAACCCATGGAAAATAAGTGGGTTACATAAAAATCTGACCATCATAATCATAACCATCATATTAAATAATATAGAAATTAACATAGATAATATACCTAGTAAATAAAAATTAACATTAAATTATGTTATCATAGATAAAAATTCCTTTAAAATAGCAGAAGAATTTATCTTGGGAAGGATACCGTATTCATTTTGAAACAACTTATTTAAAATGTAACATTTTCAAAAATGTTATAAAAAAGATTATATTTCAAATAACCATGAACAATTGTAAATAAATCATCTTATAATTTTCTGGTTATAATGATGGGAAATTTTTATCATGACCTACATGGTAAAATAATGATTCCTTTCCCATTTTCGATAAAAAGGAAAATGTAAGTCATTTAGAAACTGAAAAAGAAGATTCCATTTGATTTTAAAAAAAATATATCATGAGTAAAAATGAATTTAAACAATATTATGATAATCTTAAAAACAATTATAACTTTTTTAGAAAACATAGACACTAGAGAAAATTATTTTCAACTGTATGGTAAAACATAGTTACATTTTCATAAAAAGACTATTTCAGCCACATGAGTAATAAAAGTGAGAAAATTAAAAGGGAAAAATTTTACCTTATAAAATAACCAGAAAAGAGTAAAAATGAGAATTATTTATCATATATGTATACTATAATTTGTTTAATATAAATTTGAGCATAAACAATCTCAAATAAAATTAAATTGAGACATAAATCTCATACCTCAAGCCTCGATTTTTTGTATGCTTTCAATAATCCTATATTATAAATATAGATTTATTATACATGCATTAAATAACATTAATAATAAATATAATTCCATATAATATTTAACTATAACATCGTTTAAACCATTTAAGAAAAAATTATTATTAAAATCATTGTTTCATATGATAATTTCATTGTGTCTCACGCATGTTTCGGTTCAGTAGTCTCAATCGTAGTACATTGATCATGGTTACATCATTAAAAAATTAATCATGGTATAAATATCATATATATTAATTATATATATATTTTTAGATTCATCCATAAAATTCTGAGATAAGAAAATTAATTAAATAATTATTGGAAATGGTAGATTGTACGTATTCATGAACTCTATTTTCACTTTTTTTTATTGATGGAACCAAATAGAAGTAAATAATAATTCATATCTTTATAATAATTTTTATGTCATCTATATATTATATATTCATTAAATATACCCATATTAATATCCATGTAATTCATAAATGAAAAATTAATCACATCTCTTTGTGGAGGTGGTAGTCCATACGCACGTACAAGCAGCATTATCATTTTCTAGTGGATTGGAAGGTAAAAAGATTGATATGATATTATAATTCTATACGTTTAATTATATCAAAATTATAATAGTTAAACATTAAAACCATCATTATAATCATATATGAATTATGGTGATTAGAAATAAATTGTATCACTATGTGGAGGCGGTTGTCCACATGTACACATGGGCGACACATTAAGATCTCATTTGATGGAATAGAGGTTGGATATCAGTTATTCCATAATAAAAATGAAATTTAATTATATTTAGGATAATAAATTTATTATTTTATATTATAACCAAAAATTTAGGGGATTTATAAAAAGAAATAAATTGAAAGTTATCAGATTAGATGAAAACCTCTTCTTCGATAGTCCTCTTTTAGATACATTCTCAAGGACCCTTTTCAAACTCTTTTAAGGATAAAATAAACTCTACACAGTGTCTAGGTAAGTTTATAACATAATTATTTAGGGTGTAGTTGATCATTATGGCTCAAATTGTGTGAATAAAAGAGAATAATAGGTTCCATTTTATAAGTGAGGCGAGGGGAACTCTTGGATTTACTTAAACTATTTAATGAATATAAATTAATTTTAATGTTCACATAGATCCAAATTGATATTTTTTGAATATATAATAATTAATTGTTAAAATAATATAACAAATTAAAATTTGGTATTTTTTAGGTGATTTTTTCACCATTATCTTTTTTTCCTCTTTATTTCTACCCCCCATTACCCCTTTTAACAATTACCACAATATCAAAGCTTTTACACTTTATTGGCCCAGAATTTTTCCAAAAAAAAGATTGTGATCTATAAATGGAACATGGTTGGAATTTGAAACAATATCGCATTAAATTGTAACATTATAGTACTTTTACGAATTTCAGATCACTTAATAAAATATTTTTTATTATAAAATATCATTAAGGTCATTTTTGTAATTATTCATTTATATTGACTTTAATGTCATCAAGATAGATATATTACCCAAATAAAAAACATTGAAACATCCCAAATATGGTATATATATCCAAAACATTTGTGGAACATAGTAATTCACCCATATTGTATCACATTTAATATTTTTTAAATTCTTTATTACAATTTTCTACTAAATAAATTATTACTTTCTCAGTATTGCATAATAATTTTATATAATTATTAAATAAAAAAATAAAAAATAATTAATATTATAAAAAATAATTCATATTAAAAAAACAATTATCATTGAAATTATCCTATTTTATCCTTACGTAAAAAAATTCAACATAATAAATTCACGAGATTATCAATTTGTATTTATACATTTTTTTAAAGTAATACAAACGTCAAAATCAAGGAAATAGGAATAAAGAGGGCATAAATTCAATAAATATATGTAAATGAAGCATATAAACATATAAAATAGAAAAAATGAAAGACATATAGAAAATACAAACACTTATCATAATGTTTTAATGCTATTTTACTCATTTTACCCTTACTGGTTGGAAAAACACATTCCAAAACTACTAATCATAAATAAAAAAATAAAAGGAAAATATTTACCTAATTTTATCATCCTGATTAAAAATATTGAATCCATTTTTCTTTCCTCAAGTAACATTATTTCTTGTCATTAATTTAAAAATAAACACATCAAACATGTTGAAAAATAGTTTTCTAGAAAAAACATTTATAAAGAATAAATTTTTTTATACCCAAATCAAAAATAAAAGTAATAAAAATAAAAATAATTACATTATGAATAATATATAAGAACTAATTTGAGTTTGAAAATAATTAATATAAAATGAATATTTTAAATTTTTTAAACAATAATATAGTTTCCAATAAAAATCATTATTTTTCACTATTCATTGAAAAAACAATCATTTTCGAGAATTCTCAAAAATATAATATAAAATAATTTTGACATGGCGATCAAAAAAAATTCCTTTTATAAAATAATTTTTTTAATAGTTTTAGTAATTAATTATATTATTTGTTCACATAAATGTTATGAAAATCATTTTGGAGGGAAAATATGTGTTTTATGAAAAAAATGACATTACTAAAAATATATTTTCTTTCTATAAAATATTTACACATATTTTTTAAATATTGTTTTCATTAATATTGGGTATAAAATTTTAATGACCATGTTATAATGGTGTACTATATTAATATTCTTTTAGACTCTAGGATTTATGTATCAAAAGCTATATAAAAAATTAAAATATTATAAAATATTAGTGTGTTACATTCTCCTCATCTAATAAATTGAAACTTATTAATTTGAACATATTCTCAATAATCAGTTTTTTTATATTTTAAAATTACATTATTAATAAAACACATTTTAAAAAGTGTTAATAAAAATTCTTCTTGAAATGGGGGAAAGGGAAATATGATGTTTATTTGACATAACACAGAACTATGGTTCCAAATATGATAACAATAGTGCGATGTGAAAATATAGTAATGGAGGAAAATTAATTACCAAAAAAATGGATTGTGATAGAGATCATTGATCAGAAGAAATTAATTTATCCCAAGAATGATATGGCCCACAAAATAGTCAACCAAAGAGGTGTATAAAAGACCATTGATTCATCATTAATGAAGGTACTAGGAATAATATTTTCTTTTTAAGTTCCTTTTAAAAGAGTTAGGTTTTTCTATACAATATAGATTAATAACATAAAGAAATAAACTTACTTGGAAACTATAATTTCATTTTTTTAATCAATTTTGACTATAATCTCATTTCTTGCTCCAAATAATGAGTATTCAAGATAAATCATCAGGCTTATAGCACTAAAATAAAATTATAATGGATCACAATATTTCACAAGTGGATATCAAGAAATTACTAATGTATTTAGACATTAAAAAAACAAAAAATTGTTAGCATAAGAAAGGATAATTCCTAAATTGGATAAAAACCTTCATTTTAATCTTCAATGATAGGGTTCAATGTAAATCATTCCATAAAAAATCTACATCATAAATAACCTCAAAATTTAAGAATGTTTTAACCTCAAAGGGAATATCTTACTCTTTATCTAATATATTATGAAATTTAATTTTTTTATTCCCAAATAATCTTATGTGTTAAACCACATGTTAAAAATAAGGATTACATATACCACAACCCAATGAAACATCTACAAAAATATCATTAATCACCATTATAAATGACTATATAATCATATAATGTAGTGAAATTCAAAAAAATGTCATGAATCAAATTTAGATACTAACCTAAAATGTAATCCTTAGATTGGCCATAAATATATCTTAAAATATAACCTTTCCAACAAATAACTTATCACCCATCAAGATTATATATATCTTGTTATATAATAGAGTATAATTAAAATAAAATCAAAAAATATATTCTCACCCAAAATGATTATTTAAACCTCAATGGAGCATTCTTCCTAAAACCCAATGAATATTTCAAATCACCTCAAAATATCATCATTAAAACATAAAAATGGGTATCTATACCTTTGAATTTATGATCAACCATAATCATATATTTCCATAATAGTATCCATTACTCTTCAATAAACCTCATATGAAAACATATATACTTCCAAAAATTAACATAATTCATATTCCTAAATTAAAATCGTAGACTATTAATTTTGATTCATATATCAAATTATGAAATAAACATCACTAAAATTACCTAAATAAACTTTTCATGAAATAATTAACCAATTTCAAGGTCACCAATAATATCACATTTACTTCATCAATGTAAATCATCTCTTTTCCTGTACAAAAAAATTATTATTGTATCACTAAATCAATTTTTTGTGTTGTCAATACCATTTAGTACATGTTTTCAAATCCCTAAATAAAAATTATTATAAAACAATCCTTAGATGTTTTAGGATTCTAATATCTAGAATATAATTGATATAACACATATAAAAAATTATTATCAAATACTAATACCTGGATACTTAAATCCTTTCACCTTAAAGATTTGGATAATATTATCCTTACTTATTCTAGGAGTTAACAACTAGATTATTTCTTTTTCTTGTATAATTACAATATTACCCGCACATAATACATTAAACTATAAATGGTACCTTAGGACGAAATTCATTCCCTTCTATATAAAATAAATTTTTGTATAGTAGTTACTTTCCTTATGATCTTATATTCTATAAAACAATAATCTTCTCATACCTCTAAGACATTTCCCTTAGTGATTTTTTCCACATACTTGAGAAGTATGAATGTGAATATTCTTCCCAATATAGATTTCAAAAAGCATCATTATTCTCTGATGAGTTGTGTTAAGAAACTCACCCAATATGGTATTTCTAATTTTATAACGAGATACATGATTAGGCATAATCATAAGGGTTCACCTTCTAGACACTATTTCATTGGGTTTTTCGTGAGGATAGTCATTCCATTGTTTTCCTCATTCTAAATTAACACAATTCATTCTAGTAAAATCCATTAAATAAAACCAGAAATGTATAATGTGAGAACAAAGGTAATTTCAAGGAATCATATAAAAATAAAAATTCATTCATAATATATCCAAATCATGACACCATTTTCAATATATGGCACCTTACTTTTAAACTGGGTCATATTTGTTTTCATTTTTTCAAATATTTTATAAATTTACATAAATAAAATGTGGATTAATGTAAATATATCCCCAAATAGTGTCAAACTACGTTCATGGTATGGGAATGCTCACCATGCAACATAATTATAGTTGACATTAAATAAACTAATTTTTTGGTGGATACTACCCCTAATTGAATCTAAACCAAAACCATGTCAACTTGTAGTATACATATATAGATTTATTTCTAGGAAAACCACATAATATATTCCGTACCAAAAAATTGACATTATATTAGTCAAAAACTTATTCTCTAGTTTTTAAAAAAAATTATCTAATCCTAATATTCACATATTGATTAAACCTTCCTCAGTTACCAAATATAGTGACTTACATATTTCATACATTGATATTATATCTTAATAAATTAATATTCAAAATATTTTACAAATAAACACTCAAAGACCATAATGTTTTAGTGTCTTTTGAGACTAGATACACAATCATCTTATTATATTAATGTTATTCAACATATACCATTATGATCTTCACACATAATACTCTTCAATGAAATAACATTCCTAAATAATTTCATTATAACATGGGGAAAGAAACATAATAAAAGGTGAGCTCAAATTCTCCATAAGAGTAAACATGGAATTTATCAATCGATGATCATAAGAAAGCATAAGATATGCATAAAGGTATGAGACCTAAAACATTCATTAAAAGGTTCATAACCAATCAATCATAGATTGTAAACAATAATCATGGTATAGAACATCATCATTTCAAAATACTTGACTCATTAGAGTTAAAAATTATTATAAATAAATCATGAACTATGAATCCAAATCATATCCATATAAATATGTTATTAAACTGAGGCACCATCATAGTTATAGAAACCATTTAATATGTAACGTATAACTACCAAGTCTATCATAATATAGTGTATCAAGACAAAACAACATTTTTTATTATCATAATAGATCCAGATTCATCACCTGTTTCCCAATATGGATCAAGGTCATTGAATTGCTTCCCATGTTAGATAGATGACATCAAATTGTTTCACTTTGTGGACCAATAACTTTGATTTGTTTCTCATGCTCATCACATGACATATAAAACATTTCTGAATGCATTAGAAGGATATATCATTTCGTGCCCACACTTTACATTATGAAAATTATTCATATGTGTTTGAAAATATCATAAAACATTCACCATATAATCATAACATAATTCATGGAAATAAAACATGTTTCACAGATATTTCATCATTTTTTATAGCATAACTCATGGAAAATAATTGGGTTTCATAAAAATGTAATCAATAGAATAATAAACATCTAGAGAATGAATTATGATAGTATAATTGGATCATATTCCCATTAAATAATATGTACCATAAAAGGATTCAATATGAGATAAAAATTCCTTTAAAACATCAATGGAATATTTTTTACAGGAAAAAAACATTTTCTTTTTGAAATCAATTATGTATGATCTAAAAATTTTGAAAATATTATGAAACAAATTTTCACATTAATGATCCATGGAAACTTTGAAAAAATTACTTAAATAATTGAGTGGTCATTAAATTGAGAAATTTAGTTTATACCATATATGGAAAATAATATATTCCTTTCCCATTTTGTTTAAAAATTAAAAAAATACCGTGTTTAAATAATAATATTATGATTTATTTTATTTAATTTATTAAAAAATCATGGTTATAAATGAATTTAAGAAATTATAGGATAGTGTTGCAAACATTATTTTAAAATTTTTAAATAAAACATGGTCACGAAGGAAAAATATTCCTGATTTAATAGCAAACTTGGTAAGATTTACTTAAAAACATTTTTCCATCCTCTTGAGTAATTGAAGTGAGAAAAATGCAAGGAAATTTTTTTTATCTAGAAATAAATGTAGGATAATAAAATTTAATGTTATTTATTAGATATGGATATTATAATTTCGTTATTAAAAATTTAATATTAAATAATCCTGAATACAATTTGATTGAAATGTAAATACATTACCTCAAGTGTTTCCTTTCAACATCAAAATTCACGGAAATTATATAATAAATATATATTTATTATATATTTATTCCAAAAACATAATTACATATTCCATTAAATATGTGATTTAATTAGAAAATATTATCATCGGTTTATTAACAACATGTTTTTTAAATCATTATTCTAGGTGATAACTACATTGTTTCGTATCTATATATTGGTTTGGTAGTCTCGATCCTTATATATTGACAATGATACCATCATGTATATTTCTTTAATCATGATAAAAATATAATATATATTCAATATATATATTTATTTATATTCATCCCTAAAATATAGAGATAGAAAGATGAATTACAGTTTTCTAAGAGTCGGTAGGTCATGTGTACACATGGACGCTGTTTTCACTTATTTATGATGGATAGAATGAAATAATCGTAAATAATAATTCAACATTAATGAATCATTATTATATCATATATATAATATATATTCAATAAATCTATCCTTATTAACATCCATGGAAAGAGGAAATGAAAAAGTAATCACATCACTTCCTGTAGGTGGTAGCCAAATAAGTGCACAAAAGAGATATTATAATTTTCCAATGGATAGAATGGAAAAAATATTGATATGATATTATAATTTAAACACAAATAATTTAAAATAATTATCATATATAAATGTTAATATGATGAAAATAACCATCCTTGAATGATTGTGATGTAAAATAAATTTTTACACTATGTGGAACCAGTAGTCCACACATACAAAAAAGCGATACATTAAATTCCCATTAGATGGAATTGAGGGTTGATATTAGTGGTTACATACTCATAATAAAACTTTATTATATTTAGGATACTAAAAGTTTTCTTTTATGATGACTGCCATCGATTTTGAGGAGGTAGAAGACAAAATAAATTGAAAGAGGTGGGGCAAGATGATTACCTCTTCATCATTAGGCCTCCTTTTGAACCATTATTAAAGACCTTTGCAATATTATTTTAAAGATACTATCACCTATAAATAGTGTGTAGTGATGTTTGTAATATAATTTTGTAGTGTTTTGTTGAGTAAGATGGATAAATGGGTGTAAGGAATTGTGGATAATAGATGCTCTTTTATGAGTGAGGAGAGGGGAAATCTTGTAATTACATAAAGTATTAAGTTAATATAAATTACCTTTCGTGTTATAATATCTTTGAATTGATATATTTAGAGTATATTGTGAACATGGGTCAAATTAATTTCAAAACCTAAAATTTTGACACGTTTTGGTGATGTTTTCATCCTAATATCTTTGTTTTAACCCACATGTTACCCTTTTTGACATTTATCACAATTACAAAGTTTTTTACTCATTGAGGGTAAATAATTTCATCATAAAAAATTAATTGACTAATAAATGATATATGATTAATATTTTTAATCATATAAAATTCACGTATCTAAGGATTGGGTTTTTATGAATATAAAATCATTTAATTAAATATTATTTATAATAACATATCCTTATTGCTTTTTTTTGACCGATTCATTTACATTGAATTTAATTCAATCATGATTTTTAGTTAATTTAAATATAACAATATCACACATATTGAATATATTATAATTATATAAATGATTTAAGAACATAATAATTCTATCATGAACCGACCCGAGTTGGGGATCGAGTCGAAACTACCCAAAGTGCGCCTCTATAGGCCAGAGGGTAGAGACAAGCGCCCCTTGAAAAAATAACCTGGGCGGCCTTTTCCTATGAACCTGTACACAGGAAGAAAATCTACTCAATGAAAAAGTGTAGAGAGAAATAAAAAAATATGAAACACTACAATAAAGTAAACCAAACTTGTATGATCCTCTAGACAGTATAAAAGTATTGTATTATAATCTAAAATGTAAAGAGAAAAAATACACACCCAACCATTAATATGTACTAAACTAACCAAACTGGAAAATTAAATGGCTAAGAGGTCCCCAATCCTGATTACCAAGCTACGACCACCATATGTTTTATAAGAACCCATTATCCCTAAGATCCTTTAAAGTTAGTATTGACCTATCTGTTTTCTATATAAGACACGATACATATGGGAAAAGCCCATGTTTGAAATGAGTATTTACATTCCCAATAGGATTCCCAGAATGATATAGGGGTATAAGTAAGGGAAAAATAATAATAGAGAAAACATATAGGACAAGGTATAGCAAAAGAGTACAGATCAACCCAACAAAGAGTGGAAGTAAGGTCATCCCAGCAAAAGGGGCTATAAACGATGAGTATATGAACTACATGTCAGTATTTTTACACCTATAGTAGAAAATGAGGCTCATCCAATCATTAGAAAATAAAGACAAATAGCACATGGCATTCATTGTGCATCTTCAACTCTCCTAGAAAGAAAGTTACCAAATCCAATAATTGGGTACAAAAGAAGGATATATATATATATATATATATATTCTCATCCAAGGAATCCCAAATGAGATAGTAAGGGGATATTATTTTCATAGATTATGCTTAGATGATGAGTATCCAAAAGTTATAAAATTCTAACAATTATTCCTAGAATCCCACACAACTAACATAAACAAACAAAATTACAAACTCAATCACCACACATTGATACTATTCGATTTTTGTGGCACTAACTCACCCTTATAGTTTTTTATTCATCTTAAAAACTAATCTCAGTGCAGAAATCTCACCTCATTTTTGATAGTCTAAATCTACATCAAAAAACAGATTGTTAATATGACGCACTGTCAAGGGACAAAATTTCAAGGTAGAGGATCTATAACCTCGTAAAATAGGTGGGATTCACTCTATTGGTCGATGGATAAATTATTCCCAGCTTAATTGGAGGGTTCCACTCTGGTGGTTTTAGACCTATGTGCAGCCTAGCTGGTGTGTTCATCTTGGGAGTATGTAGAAGAACCCTTCCTAGCATGGTTAGAGGTTTCTAGTTTAGAAACCACTAAGGAACCATGCCTAGGACTTCTAGAGGGTTCCACTCAGAAATAAGCATCTGGTAATCCCACCGGATCACTATCGTCATCAGGGTTTCCAAAGAAGGTGTTTTCTGGGAAAATTTCACATTGTATCTCGAAAGACACATCCAAGGGAACTATCTCATTATACATAAAAAAACTCTGGATAAGCTAATATTTAGAATAAATACATGTTCAAATGAATGATATATGAATCTTATAAATTTTTTAAAAGGATCCAAGGTGGTACAAAATAATTAAGGGGACCCACATAGCGTGTGGACCCACTTCCCAACATGGTTGTGTCCCTACCTAGAACATGGGGTTCCTATCTGTATAGAAGTATATGTCATGTATGTGTACTACATAACATGTCCAATCTAACTGGGACGGGGGTCATGTGTTGTTCACCATGTCCATGTACCAAATTACATGGGTGTGCCCTAGTGTATATGAGCATGTACCATACCTGGTGTACCTCCAAATGGGTTCTCATATTTGTGACCCATCACATGGGTTGTCCATCTGGGATAGTGTACACATCATTCAATGGAGGATTACACACCCTGTTACCCATAATATTTTTTAATCCCTTGTTCTGGTGTTAAGAGGGCTACATGCCGTCTGTATTTCATTGAACATGACATATAGTTGGGATTTTTTTTTCAGAATCATAAGATTCGATAAACACATCTGGATCTTATCTTCTAGAATCGATTTGAACCTCCAATTAACCCAAAAAAGATGGATCTTGCTGAGAATGGTGGGTGTCAGTCGTCGCTCCTTAAAAAATTGAATTTGGAAGCTTATAGGGGTTTCATTATCGTTCTACACATTGTTTCCCATCTCTCCATCAATATCAGGATGTCAATCCAACAGATTGATCATCCTTGAATCATGATGATCTTATATCTTTTCCTTTCTCTTTAAACTGTTCTTGTTTTGCTGATTCATTACGAATTCAAGGGTCCAATCTGACTGGGTACTACCTGTAAAAGTTGAACTGGGACAATAGGGACCCCACCAGTGAAGAACATAAAGAGAAACATATAGAAATTAACAATAAAAAAAGCTAAATTGTTCGATTCAATGCTTTCTTGTCCAATTGATGGAGGCCATGTGTCCTTGGGCACATGAAAGGTCACAATTGGAATAGATCTGAGTGAATTTATGGATCTACTCCACCATTTAATAAAAAGGTTAAAACAACACCAATTGATGATACCTACCTAGATTATGGATCATTCTTTGATGAAGAACTAGTTCTCTATTGATTTAAAGGATTTTGATTCATTTTTTATGCCTCGATCTGATCCTATTCAGAGGTCTATCATTATTAGATTTGATTTTCCAATAGAAGTAGGAAGAGAGATCTCATAAGAGATTCTAGGGTTATGAGAACAAACCTGACCAAAATTCAATATAGGTATATTTATAATCATTTTTTTAGATTAAATGAAGTATTTAATAAATAATTAATTAAATAAATCTAATTAACATTCCGCCAATGAGATAGGGGTCTGAAAATCCATCACCAACTATCTTTATGTAGAACCTATCATGAAAAAACCTTTTGGACACAACCATGGTATCCAATTTTTGATCTGACCAACCATTTAAGTGTTATCATGTTTTATTTAAGAATATATGCATGAAATATAAAATATATTTAATATTATTTTAGAAAATTAATTTTTTCTACACTGGGAATTAAAATGACATGTTATCTCAGTTCCTATCTCATGAAATATATATAAATAAATATTTCAATTTCTTACAAGGAAAAAACTGGATCACTACATCACTCGCTCTTTCTTGATTTTTTTCCTCGAAAAACTATGAATAACATGGGATACTGAGCCCAAACATGGCATTCCCACTTCTATGAACTCTCCTTCATATTTCTATACTTCTACTGTCCGCAAACCAATGGGATGTTATGTCAATACGGGGTCCACTCTTACTGATCCTCTTTCACCAATGGGTGGTTTTAAAAGGTGGATCCATCCTCAATATCCATCTCACACTATTCAATAACCTATTTGGGGTAATGCACATATCTCCGCAACTGCTACATGTGGAAGGCATCGTTCACTCTCCCCTATTTTGGATGTAGGGGAGGCAGTAAGAATCCTCACCAACCCTCTACACAATCTCAGATAGGTAGATGAACCTTAAGGATTTATTTCCTCCTTAGCCAAATATCCATATTCATAATTTTTGGTAGAATCTAAAGAAATTTTGGATCCCCTACTCGAACTCAAGGGCCTAACATGGAGATCTATGTAAATCAATTTCTACTCTAGGACATAGTCATCTATTCATGGATGACCAGACTTTCTCTGTTTTCATTTTAACTAATTATGGGCCCATAAGATATGACTCACCAATCACTATCTAGCACAAGGGTGAGAAATAGGGGATCCAGTACAGGTCCTAAAAATATTCCATGCTAATTCTAGAGTGATAGTTGTTCTGGTATAAAAACTCTACCAAGGAAATGTGATCCTCCCAACTTCGGCTGAAGTCCAACACATAAGCCCTCATCATATCCCGCTACCCCTGGATAGTAACTTCAGTCTACCCATTTTTCTAGTGATGAATGTTTATAATCATCCACAATTTGGTTTTGAATTTATCGTATTTGCCTCTCAATAATCATGATTTAAACCTTTTTTTAGGATCAGAGAAAATCATCAAGGGAACCCTGTGAAGGAAAACAATCTTCTGTAAGTAAAACGACACAAAACTCTCCACTGAAATTTTCTTCCTGATTATAAGTGTGCCAACATCATTACTCGGTCAAATATCACCAATATGTAGTCCTTACTATTCATTCTACATGGATTCCTTGTGAAAAATTCCACGCATATGTTGTCTAACTACCACTTTGGGATCCCAAGAGGCTGCAACAAACCCATTAGAACTTAGATCTTAGAATTTACCAGCCTAAAATTGATGCACTGAGATATGAAACGAGCTATGCTTCAAATCATGTTGTACCACCAAAAAATCTGCTTAAGATATATTTTCATCTTCCCCACACCATGATGTACAACTCTGGGAGAAGTGTGGAACCCCACACCACCTCCCCCCACAATGTGACTGGAGCCACTATTCACCCATGGAACAAGATGACAAGATTACCTCCTTCAGAATATTCATCTAGTGATTCACCTGAGGATATCGGATCACATAAGTCATCACAGATGATGTATACTAGGTAAGACTCTCTCCCATTCCTGAGAAGTGAAAGATAAAAAACCATTGACTAAAGAAAACCCATTCCCACATGTTCTACCATGGTCAGTTATAGGGAAGTTAACTGCTTTGATGATTCCTTCCATAAGTGATCCAGGTACTTCCTGCTATGGGAATCTGCAACAATGTTTCCATTCTTAGGAGTATCGATTATCTCAAAGTTTTATTCCTCCAAGAACTCTAGAAAGTGGTGATGTATTAGTTTCAAGTCTCTCTATGTTAAGATGTACCTGTGACTCTGGTGGCCTGTGTAAACCACAAAGAACTCCCATATAAGGTATTTCCTCTACATCCTTAGGGAAAAACTATAGATATCAGCTATAGTTCCTGATTTTTATTGTTATACTCATGGGTTCTAAATTTCCACAACCCATATGTGATAACTTCTTACAACTCAATCGACACACAACCGAGCCTAGCTCCGGAGGCATCACAACACATTTTGAACTCTACACCCTCCTATAAATGTCTCAACATTATATCACTCAGCATACTTCATCTATACTCTTCAAAGGCCCTATAGAACTACTCAAACAAGTTATATGACTTCCCTATCCATGTAAAAGATATTAAAGTGGCTATAATTCTATAGAAATCCACAAATAATCTTGTGTAGTACCCTCCTAAGACAGTGAAGCTCTGCACCTATGACACATTTTGGGTTGGATCCCAAGAAAGAACTACATTGATCGTTGATGGATCCCCGAGTAAACCTTGTTCAGAAATGAAATTCCCCAGAAAATTAACCTCATGAATCAAGAACAGAAACATTGATAGATTTCCATATAACTGACGATCATGAAGCAAGTCTACAACCAACTTCAAGTTCTCTACATGCTCCTCCTCTGATGCAAAGTAGTTGAGTATGTCATCGAAAAAAGAAAAAAATGAGTTATTATATAACTTTATAGAAAAGAATAGTTAATTAAATCCATAAATACAGTGAGGGAATTCTTCATACCAAAGGGAATCACTAGGTACTCATAGTGTCCATAGCAACATTAGAATGAAAAATTTGGAATATCAGACTGGCAAACCCTCAACTGGTGGTAGCTTGACCCATGATCGATCTTTGATGACAATATCACACCTCAACACATGTAAAATAAGTCATAAATACTCAGAAATGGGTACTTCTTCTTTATAGTGGTCTGCTTCAGATGACAATAATCCATGTAAGGCTATATTCTCCCATATTCCTTTTTCACGAATGGTACTGGATATGCCTAGTGGAACACTGGTTCTTATCAGAACATTCTCACAAATGTCCCCCAACTAAAATAACATCTCCTAGTTAGTTTGTTCGATATTATATGTCACATAAGTTATTGGAGTTGTTACAAGGTTCAAATCGACAAAAAACTTTGTCTCCTATCACATAGAGAGTATTAGAAATTCCTCAATGAAGACATTTATATAATCCTCCACAACTGAAGGATCCCTTATGCATGAAGATCCTACTAACCCATGGGATATACTCACTACATGATGGTTAATGTGATATATCATCCTGTTCATATAACCTTATTTCCTTTCCATGAAATCTCTCTCACCATAAAAGGATAACCTCATTCCATTAGCACACAGACACATGTCTTGTCTGTGGTGATAGTCAATTCAGGCTCGGACCATGGATAACAACTTGATACCCAATATGAAATCATATGGTTCCATTTTTATGAGGAAAATTTCCCATATAAACTTATATCATCCAAGTGATAGATCACACTACCTTTGTTAGTCCCTCTATTTAATTCTTGATCTCAAACCATCAGATCAAGTGTTCTTCAATTTTGATTATTCTATATCTATTCCTTACTCACAAAACCATTTTTATTTCATCGATATGTCCTGAATCTAGGTGGTCTTATCAAGAATAGTGACACTATAAAAATTCAATCTAGGATTATAGGGATATAACTGGTGAATAATTTGAACAAAAACAGAGATAAAGAAACAATAACTAAGGTTTATTGACCGACGCCAGGAGTTCTTAGCCAATATATCATGAATAGGCCATTTAGATTCGAAAAAATTGAAAAAATAATAATACTTCAATAATTAGTTAAATGAGAAGTCTATAACTAGGTCTTATACTATGATCCATAGTCGTGAGATGTTGTTTTATATTACTTTGGAGTCACGAAAAATAGGATTGCTTTCTCCACAGAGAAGTGTTTTCTAGATGTGACCAAAATTGTGTTGGTGGGTCTTTTCAACCTATAGAAGTAGAGTACACTCATCCAACCATGAGAAGATAATTATAGAAAACATGTGGAATACCATATGCATCATCTTCTCTCTTAGAAGTAGAGTAACCAAATCCATGGAGTGGATACGGAGGAAGGATATCTATATATACATAGCTATAGAACCCCAAATGAGATAGTAGGGGGATCTCCATCTCATTGCTCAACCAAAGAAGGTAAGTTTCCAATAATTCCAAAAGTATAACAATGATTCCCATAATACTACACAACTATATTAAATACACGAGTCTAAGGAACTCATTCACCTTACCTTGATACTATTCTTTTTGGGCAACACTGACTCTCCCATACGGTTTTGGTCACGTCATAAAAACAGTTCATAGTGGGGAAAGTTTTCCTCTTTCTCATGAGTCTAATGCTACATCAAACCATGTAATTTCGCTATGCTACATAGTTGAGGGGAAAAATTTATAGTTAAAGAAGCCATAACCTAGTAAAAAAAGTTGGTTACACTCTGATAATAGCTGTAGGAACCATTCGCTGCCGAGCTGGAGGGTTCCACTCTAATGGACAAGAACCCAAGCCCGCATAGCTAGAGGGTTCCACTCTAAGTCACCATGGTCTCATTACCTAAAACTATAGTATGGTTCCACTTAGGAGGTTAAGGACCCATTTTGAGCCTAGATGGAGGGTTCCACTCAGGATTCTGTAGAAGACCCACTCCCAACATGACTAATGGTTTCCACTCTAGAAGACATCGAGGACCCATGCCTAGCCCAGCTAGAGGGTTCAACTCATGAGTAAGAATTTGGTGATCTTTCTTAATCACTATCTTTATCAGGGTCTCATAAGAAGGATTCATTTCAAGAAAATTTCACTTCATTTCTCAAAATCCACAACTGAGGGTACCATCACATTGGACACGAAAAAAAACTCTGGATAGACTACTCGTGGGGAATAATCTCAGTTCAAACGAATGAGATACCCTTAATGGAAGTTTATTTAAAGGAACCAATGTGGTACATAATGTATGAAGGGACCCACATGGAGTTTGGAACCATTTAGAAACATATATATATATATATATATGTCCATATCCTACACATAAGTGCCTATTTATACAATATTACTCACCGTGTAGGTGGACTGCTTGGACTATCCTCGCTAACTGGGACCGGGGTCATGTACTAGTTATCATGTTTCTGAACTAGAGTACACAGCTGTGTACAGGAAATCATATTCCTCCAAATGGGTTCCCTTCCATGTGATCATTCACATGGGTTGTCCAACTCTGATAGGTTTCATGTCATGTATTGGAGGGTTACACGGAGTGTCACCCTCAATTTTTATTAAAACATATATCCATCGTCGAGGGGGCTGCATGTCGTGTGTTCATCATTGAAGATGGTGTGGATTGATTATTTTTGTAGAATATTCAGATCGAATATCTGATCATGTATCATCTCTTTTGGCATTTATTTCGGCCACCAATATGCCATAAAATGATAGATCTAACTGGGAATAGTTGGTCTCTGTCATCATTTGTCAAAAAATGGTCGTTAGAAGTTTTCATGGTTTCTCCATTGTTATGCATGATATCATATTTCCTTACATTAATTTCTTAATATCTAACCAACATATTGAGAATCCTTTAACAATGATGATTCTATATATATGCCTTGACCATCGAACAACTCTTGCTTTGTTGATCTATCACCAATCCAGGGGTCTAATCAGGCTCGATACATCCTAACAATGTCTTGTTGAGACAATAGGAATCCAATAGGTGAAGAACAAGAATAAAAATAGATAGATAAGAAGAATATCTAAGGTAAATTGATTGATTCCAGGAGTTCTTAGTCAATTGATCAAGAATGGGAAATAAATATCAGAGAACAATTGAATCAAAATAATATTTCAATACTAGGTCACATGCATGGTCTGGAATTGGTGCAGATCCAAGGGAAAGGATGGATCTACTCAACCATTTAATCAATAGGTGAAAACCCAATTTATGGGTCAAACCATGATTACGGTTCATTCATTGATGAATAATGTGTTCTCTAATTATTCGAAGGAAGGTGATGCATTTGTTTCATATTGTTTTTATTTTATTTAGAGGTCCATAATCATTAGATTCAATTTACTAACAAAAGGAGAAAGGGATATCTCGCCAATGATTCCAGGTTTAAAAGACCAAACATATCCAAAAATCTATAATGATATATTTATAATCATTTTAGATTAAGCTAAATTATTTATTTAAATAATTAAATAATTAAATAAATCCACTTAATGTACCACCAACAAGATAGGGTTATGAACATCTCATACTGACTAACTTTGTGTTGCACCTATAGTAAACACCACATTCTAGACATAATCGTGGTCTCATATTTATGATTTGACACACCATTTGTGAGTTTTATTATTTTCTTTAAGGAGTTATGTGAGAAATATAATATTTATTCAATATTTTTTATAAAATTAATTTCAGGAACACTAGGTATCAAAATCACAAACCTTCTAAAAACATAGATCTAGAAATATATATAAAGAAATATTTTAAATTCCTACATAGAAAAAACCTATTATCTACATCATTCCATCATTAAATCATTTCATCCCTGAAAATAAAAACTCGTAAAATATATTGGGATACTGATCCCACACTTCACTCTCCCACTCCTAAGAACTCTCTTGCACATTAGTGTGCTTCCATAGTATGTAAACCAAAGGGATGGTCTATCCACACTGGTTCCACTCCGTCCAATCCTCGATCTCCATCAGGTGATCTCTAAGGTGAATGTATCCATGATTTCTAACTCGTCATAGTTAATGGTGTGTGTGGGTCATGAACGTATCACCTCAATGGCGATATGCGGAAGACATCATGCTCTCTCTCTAGATATGGGGGTTGGTTGAGGTGGAAATGAAAAATCACCAACACCCTACATCATCTTGAACATCTTGATGAAGATCGGGGATAGATTTCCTCACTAGACAAATCTCCACATTCCTCATCAGGAGAGACTCTGAAAAAGATGTGGTTTTTCTACATGAACTACAAGGGTATACGATGAAGATCTATGTAGGATTTATGTTTTCACTAGTCTATCCTCATTCATTCATAGATGACCGGAAGTTTCTCTTTTGTCTCCCGCCCTAACTTTGGGCCGACAAGAGATAACTTGACCATATCTATTTAATATATGTGTGACCTAAGGGGTCTCCCGAGAAAGGCATCAAAAGCTTCCATATTGATGGTAGAGTGATAGATGTGGTTGTATGGAAACTCTATAAAGGGAAGGTGATCCTCCTAGCTCCAATTGAAGTCTAACATGCAAGACCTTTATATATCTTCCAACACCTTGATAGTTCTCTCGGTCTGGCCATCAATATAAGAGTGAACATTTTTACTCATCCACAATAGGGTCCCAAATACATCCTATAGAAATCTACAAAAACTTGAAGTAAACTATGCATCATGATCAGATAAAGTCATCAAAAGGACCTTAGGAATGTGAGTGAACTCTTATATGTACAACTGCCCCAAACTATACACCTGACTCTAATCCTTGATAAGAAAGAAAGTTTGCTGACATCTTGAGTTGTTCAACTACCACCCATATGGAATCATGGATCTTTATTCTACCCAAAATCCTTGTGATGAAGTCTATGGATATGTCATCCAATCTCTACTATGGGTTCTCATTGAGCTACAAACAACCTGTCAATGCATGTTTCTTATCCTTTACATGCTGATAGGTGAGGCTCCAAGAGATGAACTTATCTATGATTTTCCTCGTGTAGGACAACCAAAACTACTACTGAAGGTATTTATACATCTTACCCAAACTAGGATGTCCAAATTGCTGAGAAGTTTCAAACTCTCGCATCACCTCCTCTTGTAATGTGATTGGAACCACTATTCTCCCTAGGAATAAGATGACGTGATTCCATCTATTATCATATCCATATGGTGAGTTACCTATGGATATATAATGACATAAGACCACATAGTCTAATTCTCCAAGATGAGACTCTCTCACATGCCCAAGAAGTGAATGAGTGAACACCACCGGGTGACAAAAAGTTTTACCCTCCTTCTGTACCAGGGTCAGTTGTGGGGAAGCTAACTACTTTCAAGCTTCCTACACTAAGAAATCATGTGATTGCCTACTAATGGAATTTACTACAAAATTTTCCTTCACTATAGTATAGACTATCTCAATGTCAATTACTTATAGTAATTTCAACCAACATCGCCATCTTAGGTTTTGGTATCTCTATGTGAAGACATACCTGAGACAATGGTCGTCTAAGTAAACCACAATGTGCTTCTCTAGAAGATAGTGTCTCCAAATTCATTGGGGGGAAAATACCACTTCTAGATCTAGGTCATGATTTTCATTGTTCTAATCATTAGTTATCAACTACCTCAACCCATATGTGACAACTACCTATCGCTTTATCAACAAAAAACTATACACAACTCCCGAGGGATCGCACTATACATAAAACTCCATGCCATACTCTAGTATTCTCATCACTGGAACACTCGTCATCCAATGCCTATACATTGCATAGGCTCTATAGAATTTCTCTTAATAGCTAAATGAATTTCATTTCAACATCAGAGAGGAAAAAGGGGTTGTGAATCTTGATAAATCCACCACAAAATCTTGTATTACATTACCAAGACCAGGAAGCTCCGCACTTATAATACATTCCTCGGTGGATCTCAAGAAATCAAAAATTTAATCTTTTATAAATCCATGGATAAACAGTATTTAGAAATGATATTCCCCCTAAAGTGAACCTCATGAATACCTAACTGGAACATTGATGGATTTCAGTAAAACTGATGCTCTTGAATCAAGTCATGAATCATCCTCAATTACTCTGCTTGCTCCTCCTCTGATTCAGAGTATATTAGTATATCGGTGATAAAGAAAAAATTAACTAATCTAACTACGATTGGAAATCCTAGTTCATCAAATTTATAAACACTTCTGGGAATTCGTAACACCAAATGGAATCCCTAGGAATTCATAGTATTCTTTGCAACTTTGGAATTCCATATTTGGAATATCAACCTCACAGACCCGCAATTGGTGGTAACTAAACCAGAGATCAATCTTGGAGAACTATCTCTCACCTCGAAACTGGTCAAAAAGGTTGTTAATCCTCATAAAGGGGTACCTTTTCTTTTTCATGGATTAGTTCAGGTGATGATAATCCATGAAAAGCTATAATATCCCATCCCATTTTCATGAACAGGATTGGAGCTTCCCAGGGGGACACATTGGGCTTGATGAAACATTTCTCATGAAGGCCCCCCAACTGCAATGGCATCTCCAAGATCTAGATAGGTGTAATTTTATCTACCACAGAAGATATTGAAGTTGTTTTAAGATGACAATCGATGGAAAACATCAACTACCACCTTGGATGTACTCCTGGAACATCCTTGAGGAAGACATATATATAATCCTCCAAAACTAAAAGAACCCAGTTTCCTGAAGAACTTGCTACACCAAGGGATATAATTTATAGATGATGGGAAATGGGATTCAACCTCATGTTCACGGAATGCTTTTTAAATTTCTAGAAGATTTATCCCACTAGAAAAAGAGAACCTTGTCCCATATTCACGTAGGCACCTGAATTTTCTCCGGTGATAGTCAATATGGGCTCATACCATGGATAACCAATCCATACCCAAAATGATGTCATAGGGTTCCTTAGTTGTAAAAAAAAGGTACCCCATGAACCTATATCCTCCAAGAGATAGATCAAACTGCCACCTTTTGTCCCTCTATTTATTTCTTGATCTCAAATATATAGATCAAGAATCCTTGAATTGAGATAGTTCCATATCTATTCCTTACTCGCTGATCCATTATTTTTTCATTGATCTATAACGAATCTAGGGTTGTGATTGGGATTGAAACCATCTATAAAAGTAAATCTAGTAATACCAGTATATAACAGGAAAATAATGTGAAGGACAGCAGATAGAAAGGTATAATAACAATGGTCAATTGATTGAGGCTAGACATTCATGGAAAATCGATCTATAATGAGAAGTCTTTATTAGAAAACAATAGAAAAAATAATAATAATTCAATATTTGTCCCATAAAAGGTCTATAATTACATCCTCTAATGTGTAGAAAAGTGAAGATACATGGTTTGATGTAGCTTTGGACTCACTAGAAAGAGGAACGTGTTCCCCACCAAGAATCATTTTTAAGATGTAACTCAAACCGTGTGGGTGAGTCTTTTACAACTACAGGTGGAGAGTAGACTCATTAAACCATGCAATTCTAAAAAAATAAAGAAAGTGGAATACCATGTCCATCTTCGCCTCTCCTAAATTGAGAGTAACCAAATAAAATGTGTTGATATAGAAGTAATATATATTTATATATATACAATCATCCAAAAAACCTAAATGAGAGAGTAAGGGGATCTCCATATCATATATCAACTTAATTATATGAGTATGAAACTGTTATAAAAGTGAAATAATGATTCCCTTCAACCCATGCATATACCCTAAAAACAAGTCTAAGGAACTCATTCACCACACCCTGATACTATCCACTTTGGGCGACATTGACTCGTCCACATGGTTTTGGTCACATCTTAAAAAAGTGTCTCTGTGGGGAAAAAATTTATCTTTCTTTTTAGTTCAAAGTTACATCAAACCACATCTTGTCATTATGCCACACAGTCAAGGTCCACACTTTCTAGGTATAAGAACTAAGCCCTGGTATAAGAGGAGGGTTCCACTATGATAGTCGGTGGAGGACCCATGACCAGCCTAGCTGAACAGTTCCACTCGATGTCATTGAGGACCCATGTCCTGATACCATATAAGGGTTCCACTCAGGGGATTGAATAGCCATTCCCAGCCAAAAATAGAGGCTTCCACTCAAATAGTTTTCAATTTCCCATGCATAACACATATGGAGGGTTCCACATGGGAGTCTTTAAATGACCTTTTCCTAGCCCGACTGTAGGGTTCCACTATAGAAGACAGTGAGGACCCATTCCCAACCAAGATAGAGGGTTTCAATCAGGAGTAAGCATATGGTGATCCAACATGATTACTTCCATCATCAGGGCCACCTCAGAAGGTTTTTTTCCAATAATATTTCGGATTTTATCTCGAAAGTCAAAACTGATGGTATCATCACGTTCTACGTGGAAAACCACTCATGATATGATACTCCCAAGCTAATTTTTGAGTTAAAATGATGGTTATATGAATCTTGGAAGTTTCCATGAAGGAAACAAGGAGGTACACGATTTGTGAGGTGGCCCACATGGTGTATGGGACACCTTCATATCCTGGACATTTCTCTGGTCAGCACCAAGGTTTCTATCTATGTAGTAGTACATGTTGTATAGGGGGACTACACAACGTGTCTTGGAAAGGACCAGGGTCGTGTGCTACTCACCATGTCTGTATACCAGAGTACACAGGTGTGTACCTAACCCTATGTACCTTCACATTGATTCGCATAAATTTGAAATGTCACATGTGTTGTTCAATCAAGATATGTTACAAAATATGTAATGGAGGGTTACATGCTAGGTCACCCTCAATGTTTCTTAAACCCCAACACCACTGTTGAGGGGGTGGCACATCATGTGTTCTTCAATGAACATGATGTTAAGTTTCTATTTTTTCAGAATCATTATATCTGATCTCTGCACCTATATTTTCTTTTAAAGTGTCAATTTCGGCCTTTAATCTACCTAAAAATGATGGATCTAGATGAGAATGGTTGTTTTCGTCCATCGCTCACTGGAAAATGGTCACTGAAGGTTCTTCATGGTTTCAATATCTTTCTATCCTCTTCCATTCATCCCTCCATCGATTTATAAATGTAAAACCAATAGATAAATCACCCTTGCAGCATGAAAATTCGTTATTTATGCCTTTCTCACCAAACTTTTCTCGTTGTTTTGATCCATAGTGAAGCTAAGGGTCTGATCGGGCTTGGAACATCCTGAAAAGGTTGCAATGGGACCATGGGGATCTAATCGAGCAAGAATGTGATGAAAAATTGAGGGAAAGGATCAAGATAAGTGGTCCATTGATCATGTCCACGAATCCTTGGCTAATCGATTAGGAACATGCAGTTCAAATTAGTGAACAATTCAAACAAAATATTATTTCAATACATGGGAATAGACAAGGTCGTCAATTCACGCAGATCCAAGGAAATGTTGGATCTACTCAACCATTTAATAAAAATGATGAAATAACACCAATTGGTGAGACCTACCTTGACTATAGATTTTTCATTAAGGAATAATACATTCGCTAATGAGTTTAATTAAGCTAATGAATTTATTACTTCCTAATCTGATCCTATTGAGAAGTTCATCATCGTTTCGATGTGCCAATGAAGGGAGGAAGAGAGATATCTCAAGAGATTTCCTTTTTATGAGAAAAAACATGGAAAAAATTATATAATGATATATTTATAATCATTTTAGTTCTAGTTAAATGAATTTTTTATTTAATTAAATGTAACACCCCAATATTTTATAGTACATTATTTCTTCAAAGTAATCCAATAACATGAACTACACGCAACACCGAGTTCTAGTGCACCACGAATTACCAAACTAGTCGATCCAAAGTGGTTTTGAATAATATTGATAGAATTTTGAACTTTATATAATCCTTATAATTTTAGAGTCCATATAATGAGTTTATTAGACATAATATAAGAACAACATCATTTTTTTCGGATAAAAGATGTATATTAAAAAAAATGAAATTTTACCGCCTTTTAATGGATAACCCTTTTCATATCCAATTTTTGAATCTTTTATACATTCAATTTGATAAAATAAGCTTCTTCTTTAGAATCAGTACATAAGATTTTAGTTTCAATAAATTTTTGGTGTTTTTCTGATAACTTTCATAGTTGGCTGAATAGTGAAAAATACTACATTTTAACTGAAAACTCCATTTTTATCAAAATAATTTATAGTGTTAAATTTTACATTTTTATGGTTTTGAAGTATAAATAGATTTTATTTTTACCATTTAATCCAATTATGGTCATTGTAATTAATCTTACTTTGAAATTGGACTTAAACAAGTGTCAATCTTTTGATAGTAATTATTTCATAAAAATATGCTTTTTGGTTTTGACAACGGGAATTAATTTAAAATTATTAAATGAAATTTATATGTTTTTAATTTGGTAAAATATAATTCATTTTTGAATTAATAATATCGAAATTAGATTAGAGTGAATTTTTGGTATGTTTCTTAAAACATTCAAATTTTTATGAATAGTGAAAAACAAAGCGTTATTGGTTAAAACTGACTTTTCATTTAAATAATTTTTTATTTCATTTAAATTTATTTTAGGTTAAAATAGATACATAATACCTATATAATTTCAATTTAATTCATTTGAGTCAATTTATAATAAGTTTAGATATATAAAAATTTTATTGAAATTTTACCGTCTTTTACCCACCTCCTAGGTGTATTTGCAAATTTGAATAAAACATAATTTTACCTCTTCTATGAATTGATTTTCAAAAATCCAAGTGACACAGTTGATATCAGTAAGTAAATTTTTTTAATAAGATAAAAATAATTTTTGGTGAATAGTAACTTTTGACTTTTATTTAACATGGTTAAAATTAAATAGGGTGATTAAAGTAATAAATGATATTATTATTACCCTAAAACATGTCATAATTATATTGGATAAGTGTAATTCGACAAAAAAAAACCTTTGGAATAAAATATGATCCCTTATGTCCACTTGGATTAGATTAAGACATTTATTATTATTTAATTCAATGAAGAGTTAAAAGTGATAAATTAAAAGTTTTAGAACTAAACAATTTTTAATATAGGGTTACATAGAAGATAAATTAGAATATAAATATTAATTAGAATGATAAAATGAATTCGTACATAGTGGTATTTTATTTATAGTTTTTAGACATTAAATATTTTTATTTGATTATGACACAATGGTGATGCAGTAATTACCTTATTAATGGAATGTTAAAATAATTTATATAATAAATACCCAAATAAATGGAATTAGAGACTTTTTATGAATTAAACTAATTTTCTAGGTTAATATGACATGTTAGGGTACATTAAATGAATTTTTTCGAAGTAATAATGCTGTTATGAATTTAGAAAAAACAAAATACCAAATAGTGTCAAAATTGACATAAAAGTGTTTTTAAAACAAATATTATATTATTAATTAGTATTCCATTCCTAAAAATCTTAGGATCGTCCAAAGGGCTTAAATAATATTATATATGTCATTAATTAACCACTTGGTGTTCTCTTGGAAGTTTGTTGTAAGTTTATTAACCATATAATATAAAAATACAAAGAGACATGTTAAATGTCAAAATATTTAACTATGAGTTAAATCTAAAAGATAAGGTTAATATAGTGACCCAAACCTATCAAAAACCTATTGGTTGAGTTTTTTTACCCATCCCGACCTTATCCTTTATAATATTCAGTTTCAAGACATTAAAAACCTAAAATAAATTTATTGTAAAAAAACATTTATGTTTTTCTTAAGGTGCCCCTCACCCCTCTTATAAAAGGGAACTTCCCCTTCTCTGAAATTAACACCTCAAATGCCATTTGGATCAAAAAAACCTTGCCCAAATATTCTTCCTACTATCTTAACTTCATCCTAGAGGCATTTATTTGGTCATAAATCCATCCTATGGATCCCATTTCATCAAATCCAAGGGAAGAACCCGAAGAAGAGGTAATGATTTCCCCACCCTCTTTCAAGTTCCCTAATTCATCCCCTTACTCTTTCATTGTTTTTACCATAACAAAAAAATAACTCCAGTACCTTATATATACTTTGATGTTATTATAAATATGTAATAACCATATTCATTATTCAATCCATCGTAGGAATGATAATGTCACCATGCGTGCGTATGTACGGCTTACCGTCTCCACATCGTGGTGTAATTTGTTAGTCAACGCTATGTCATTTGGATAGATATAATGATGAGTAATATGTATATAAATAATGAAAATAACATGATAATATCTCTGTAAAATTAATATACCTCCCAATTCCACACCTTTAGGGAAATTATATTGTCCCTTGTGCATACGTACGGATTACCATATCCAAGACGCGATGAGATTCATTTCCACATTCACCTTTCATCGACGATTATAAAAATATATATTACTAATAAGTATGTAATATATGAAATAATGATTCTACTGGAGAGATATATATATATATGTATGTATGTATTTATTTATTTATTTACTTACATATATCTTATTCAATTACTTCCATTCAATACGATATGAAAAAAGAAACATCGTTTATGCGTACGTACGGCCTACCGTCTCGATTAAACTGTGTTTTCAATTTCATATGTCTATTTATTATAAATATTTATATTCTAAATATATATGATATATGAATCAATGTTTTTATTCAGGATGTATTTAAATCATGATCTAAATTATATGGTCAAGAATAACAAGTTAAAAAATGTACGATAAAGAGATCGTTTACTACCTGAAATTTTAATTTAACATGAAAATCATTATTAAATGGGTAGTATAAAGTCATAAATGAATCATGTATGATATAATAAATATGAATATGGTTATTTTATAATCTAATAACATACAATGGTCATTATACATGAGGCTAAACGTACCTTCAGCCCAAGGAATGTGCAAGGTAAGGGGTTTTCATCTCACTCCTTATTCCCGTGAGATTCACGCTATATTGCCACCATTTTCTTTTGTGTGGTGTATGTACTGCCCCTAATTGTATTCTTTGTGTAATAAAATTTAATTTATTTATATTTACATCTTCTCTGTATGTTACATATTTCATGGGGTGTATGTTTCATAAGTTACCAAATTGGTAAGGGTTAATTCCTCAATCACATTATTATTCGAGATTGTTTATGTGTATGTTTTTACTGGGACATATTTATTATACATGTACATGTTTCATAAAATAATTTTCAAAGGGATTATTTTTAAGGGAATATTTTACTAAAACATCATTTTAAATGATTTAAAATATTTATTCTTCTAATCCATTCTCATTAATGTCCATGTTTTTAAGATGGTTTTAAGAATATATTTATAGAGACATGAAAGTTTTGAAATCTTAATAATTTTAAAAAGATTCAAAGTTGAATGGGACAAATTGATTCAAAAATCCCTTTTAGATGACAACCTTTTTAAATTGTGATAATTTTAAATGATTTCATGAAAAAGGGGTATTTCTCTCAATATATTTTACGGATCCTTTTCATCTATGTCAACATCAATTAATAGATTTAAAATTGTTTGAAGTTGATTTATTATGATACAAATCATCCATATTGTATTGAATGTTTTGTGACATGTTTGACTATGGATGTTTTATTTTTTTACCATTCATGGTTTATGGATAAAGTATTGACATTTCATATTCTAGTTTTAATACGAATGTTTATGTTATATTTCATAATTTTCATATGATGAATGTATTGGACTAGTATGTTTTTGGTTGGGGATCAGTAAAAGTAAGCCCTCCACGTTGGGGACTGGTTACATCAGAACCTAGAGGATATAGTCCGGTTACAGAGGCTCTCCAGAATGGAGTTCGGTTAAAGAGGCTCTCTAGGATGGAGTCTGGTTACAAAGGCTCTCTAGGTTTGGGTCCAGTTACAGTTAGCCCATACGTCTAGGCACGAGGCCTTGACATAGAAATTCAAGTCCGGTACTAAGGATTCCCTCATTATGAAATTACTTGTTGCATGTGATTATTAAACTATTATAATATCCATGTTCATGTTTATATGGTAATGTGTTATTTACTTTTTCCATATTATGTTCATGTTTATCTTTAAAAGGCTGTTGTTTTATTACACATATTGCCTTAAAATTTATGGATTCTGCAAAATTATTTACCCTTACTGAGCATCAGAGCTCACCACTTTCTTATGTTTTATTTTCCCAGGATATTAAAAGGTTTGTTATGAGTTACTTTCAGGCATAATCTAGGAGGTTTGGACGTTTCTAATGGAATAAATTACTTTTTTTCTTTTCAAGTTGTTTTGTTGAACTTCATGTATGTAATATATTTTCCAACCTTGCTAAACTAATCAGTCCTTTGGGACTTGATTCATTGTAAGCATGTCAATGTTATGTAATAATGTACCGATTCTGGCTAACTGTGGTCAGGGCGTTACAGTTGGTATTAGAGGAAGTTTAGAAATAACCTTTGAAATGAGATTTAGATAAACTCTGATTAGAGCACATTACCCTAAGATAGACTATGAGGATTAGTATATAAGAACTTACAAGATTTTTGGAAATATATAGATTTTGTGACTTTTCAAGAAAATACATTCATGTCTGGATATGAGCAGGTAGAGGCGGCTTTGGCATAGATGTACCTAGGGGTAAAACCCAAAAACACCTCTTTGATCTAGACTCGAACGGGAACTGGTGCATGACAATGGTCCCTGCTGCACTCGTGGTTACAACACTCCTTGGGGATATTCTTAGGATAATTCTCATTTTCTGTAAAAATCATTCTGAAGGATGTACTAGTATATACCTCCTCAAAGAAAATATTTTTATGATTATGGATTATATCTATAAACTGTTCAATTTACGTTAGGTATTTTACAAGTTTGGAATTATTCATTTCAATTCAAAAATCAACCTAGTGTATACCGTTATTTAAAAATGGAACCCAATAGAAGGAATGAGAACCCCAACAATACGTATAATCCAAAGGGTAAAAAGGATCATATCTTTCATGGTTTTAAACCAACATTTAGAAGGGAAATAGTCTCCCATGTATTCTCGACATATGAAGAAATAATATCACATGTTAATTGGATAAGTAAATAATTCTTTGAGTCCTATGGCTTTGAAGGGAAGCAAGAGAAGAAAAGGATGGAAGAGTGAAAGATGGATAAAGGGAAGATGGAAAAGAAAGATTTTACCATATATGATAGTTGTGGAAAGAATCACCTTGTTAAATTCTTGAAGGGAATGGGAGTTTTTTATAAGTGTGGAGAAAAAGTACACCATGTATGAGATCTCAAGGGTACGAAGAATGTTTCAAATGAACTATGCTTCATCTGCAAGGAGTTGGGACACTATGAAAATCAATGTCCAAATCATTAGAGTATACCACAAATGCTATTATTTGATAACAAGAAAGTTATGATACTACCAAAGGTTAAGAATAATTATTATATTCCAAACGTTGTTATTAATGTATTGTGAAATTTGATTATTTTATTAATGATGTACATGTTATAATAATTATATAGTATATAAGGATTGTACTGCAGTACTATTTCATTAAGTACTTGAGATTGTGTGGAAGAAAGAAAAGTGACTCAATAGCATGTTAAATTTTTCAAAAATATATGGTTGACAGAAAGATAAACCATAAAATGGTTCGGATACTAAGATAGTGATTTTGGAATAATACATGATTGATTTGGATAAATTATATTGGATATTCTTGACTACCTTGAAACTGATTAATGATTTTTATATTCAATAATTATTGGAGTTTACAACAATTTTGGATAGAAGGAGTATATCCAGTATTCTATAAGGAATAAGGGAGTGTGAATGTAATAAATAAGGTTTCATGGTATTTCAATGTGTTACCATGTTTTAAAATAATACATGATTAAGGTGTTCACATTTTATTACAAGTCAAAATGATCTTCATTATGTTTAACTTCTTTATAAATTTTTGGACTGTGAGTCTGGATAAAATTATTTTGAATATTTATAAAGGTTCGAATGGATTATATTTGAAAATGGATATTATTGTTAAGGTTATTTTTGGATTGTTATAAAAAGGACAACACGTAGACCGTGTGACAATCCGTCATGTCAGACAAAGCTGTGGGAATCGAACCCACAACCATAGTGTGATTGAGATTTGTCACCTACCACTAGACAACATGAAGTCCCTAGATTGTATAATCTAGTTTTTAATGGTTCTGATAGCTGAATTATAAATTCATTATTTTTGGAACCCTATACGATTAGGATTAATAGAATATTTTTTTATAAATATTTGGGAGTGAAAGATGAGTTTGTGGTAGGAATTAGTTGAAAGATGAAACTCCACTTGTCAGATATATATATATATATATATATATTCCCTCTTATTATATGGGTATATTAATTCTTAAACATTAGGTAAGGGATCGTAAAACCAAAAATGTGTTATCTTAATACCTTCTGTTTTGTTGAACCGATGGTATTTCAAATCATCATAGATTGATGGATTGGAGGCCCTCAATTTTACATTTGTTTGTGATTGATGACCTCAATCACTCCCTATAAATATTTTATTTTTTCTATAAATTATGTGTCTCTAATTTCCACCAATTTTCTCCTAATTGATATCATAATTTGGTGGTGACACTTTCATTTCCCTTTTCCTCTTATTTAGAAAAAATTTTATTGACCCAATTTCTGATGTGGGTTTTCCCACAATGGTATTTTCTATTTTCATCCTTTTATTTAAAAAACAACTTCAAATTGGGGTGACACAATTTATTAATGTAGGTAAGAATGTAACACCCTATGAATTCATTGTACATTATTTCTTAAAGTAATCTAACAACATGCACTACACGCAACACTGAGTTCTAGCGCACCACGACTTAACAAACTAGCTGTTCAAAAGCGGTTATGAATAGTATCTACAGAGTTTTGAACATTATATAATCCTTATAATTTTAGAATCCATATTACGAGATTCCTAGACATAATGTAATAACGAATTCATTTTTTTCAGATAAAAGAATTATTTTTCAGAAAAATGCAATTTTACCATTTTTAATGGTGAACCCTTTTTAAATACAATATTTGAACTTTTATATATTAATTTTGAAAAAAGATTCTTCTTCATTAGAATTGGTACATATGAGATTAGTTTTAGAAATTATTTGGTGTTTTTCTGATAACTTTAATATTTGGGTGAATAGTGAAAATTACTATATTTTAACTGAAAACAACAATTTTAATAAAAATAATTTATAGTGTTATATTATAAAATATAATGGTTTGGAAGTATAAATTTATTATATTTTAACCATTTAATCCAATTCTGGTCATTGTAAGTAATTTCACTTTGAAATTGGACTTAAACAAGTGTTAATCTTTTGATAGTTATTATTTCTTAAAAATATTCTTTTTGGTTTTGACAAGGGAATTAATTTTAAATTAATAATTGAAATTTATATGTTTTTAATTTGGTAAAATAGGCTTTATTTTTGAATTTTTAATATCAATGTTATATTTGGGTGAATTTTTGGTATGTTTCTGAAAACATTAAATTTCTAATGAATAGTGAAAAACAATGGGTTATTGGTTAAAACTGAGTTTTCATTTAAATAATTATTTATTTCATTTAAATTTATTTTTTGTCAAAATTGATACATAATACCTTTTTATGTTCAATGTAATTCATTGGATTCATTTTATAATATTTTTAGATATATAAAAATTTTATTGGAATTTTACCGTCTTTTACCCACCTCTTAGGAGCATTTGTAAATTTGCATAAAAAAAATTTTACCGCGTCTGTGAATTGAATTTAAAAAATCAGAGAGGCATAGTTGATATAAGAAAGTAAAATTTCATTCAATAAGATAAAAATAATTTTTGGTGAATGGTAACTTTTGACTTTTATTTACCAATGTTAAATGTAAATTGGGTAATTAAAGATAAAAATGATATTATTATTACCCTCACGCATGTCCTAATTCTATTGGATCACTGTAATTTGACCAAAAAACCTTAATTATATAATATGATCCTTTATATCCAGTTGGATTAGATTAGGACATTTATAATAATTTAATTCAAAGAAGAGTTAAAAGTGTTAAATTCATTGTTTAATAAATAAACTATTTTTAATATAGGGTTACACATAAGATAAATTCAACTATAAATATTTTTAGAAAGAAAAAAATATTTCATACATAGTTGTATTTTATTTATAATTTTTATACATTAAATATTTTAATTTATTTATGACAAAATGATGATGCAGTAATTACCTTATTAATGAAATATTAAAATATTTGATATTATAAATACCCAAATAAATGTAATTTGAGAATTTTTATTAATTACACTAATTTTATAGGTTAATATGAAATATTAGAGTTGATAAAATGAATTTTTTTCGAAGTAATAATGATGTTTTGAATTTAGAAAAAAAATTAACAAATAGTGTCAAAATTGACATAAAAGTGTATTTTTTAAAAATATTATATTAATAATTGGTATTCTATTCATAAAAATCTAAGGATCATCCAAAGGGCTTAAATACTATTATATATTTTATTAGTGGACCTCTTGGAGTTCTTTTGGAAGTTTATTTTATGTTTATTAACTATATAATATAAAAATACAAAGAGACATGGTAAAGTCAAACTGATTAACTAAGAGTTAAATCTAAAAGATAAGGTTAATATATTAACCCAAACATGTCTAAAACCAATTGGTTGATTTTTTTTAGACCCATCCCCACCTTAGACATTAAATAATTCATTTTGGAGCCATTAGAAAACGAAAATGAATTTAAAATAAAATAATATTTTATGTTTTTTCTAAGGCTCCCCTCACACCTCTAATAAAAGGTCACTTCCCTTATCTCAAATTCACACTTCCAAAGCAAATTGGCTCACCAACCCCTACCAAAATATCGTCCCAACTATCCTACCTTTATCCTAGAGTCCTTACATTGGTCATAAATCCATCCTAAGGAGCCCTTTTGATCAAATCAAAAGGAAGAACCCAAAGAAGATGTAAGGATTTGACCACCCTCTTTCATGTTCTCTTATTCTTGCACTTACACTTTATTTGTTACTACCATAACAAAATAATAACTCCAGTACCTTATATATATTGTGATGTTATTATAAATATGGAACAACCATATTCATTATTCAATCCATCCTCTGAATGATAATGTCACCATGCGTGCATACGTACGGCTTACCGTCTCCACGCGGTGGTGTAATGTGTTATTACACACTATGTTATTTTGATTTAAATAATGATGAGTAATAAGTATATAAATAATAATGAAAACATGATAATGTCTCTCTAAAATTAATATGTCATCCAATTCCACACCGTTAGAGAAATGATATTTTCACTCGTGCGTACATATGCATTATCATCTCCATGACGCGATGAGATTCATTTCCACGTTCACCATTCATCGATGATTAATAAAATATAATGTTGGTTGGAATTTATACTCAAGAGGGGGTGAATTTAGTTCCAATTAAAAATTTCTATTTAAAATTATTAAAAAATAAAAGGGTTTTTTCCAAAGATTAAATACAGCCCAGTTAATCAAGGTAATACTTTTATAAGAGTTTGAATGTATAAATAACCTCTTAGAAGATTGATTAATTATTAGTAATATTAATTTGTGTTATTAATATTATTTTTGATGTTATTATATTAATATAGGTTAGTTATAACTTCTTTCCAAAATTAAATATCGCTGTGAAATTAGTGATTTCTGGAATATACAGTAAAGCAATAAAACATACACAACTAAATTAAGCTTAGAGTGGATATAAAACAAGTTGTTTAGTCTCTGGATGAGACCTAAACCACTCCACTTGGTGATCACCTGCCACCAAGATTTTTATATAAATAAACATTGATCCACACCATGGATCGGGGTTTAAAATAATACTCGGACTATCCTGGTCCCCAGACCTCTACCACAGTTCTACGTGGGAAAGCAACAATATCAACACACAGGCTGTCCAAGTCCTCAGACCTCTTCCACAGTTTTAAGTGGGATACACAAAGGTATAAGGAGTTTGGTGTGAGGATTTCAGTATCCACTAGTCCAAATTAGGATTCATTGTGTGTCCAAACTGATAGAATCACACACTGCTTGTAATGTAATGAAAAAAATGATCACAGTAGAACAAGATTATAGAGATGATTTTAGAATTCTCTTATGTGATGTCAATGCAGTTATGGACTCCTTTGGATTGAAGCAGATTAAGCTTTGAGTCCTTCTTTGGACGTTTTGGGGAAAACAGAGTATTGTGACTCAACTTGTGTTCTTTGTGAGGTTCAATCGAGTGAAGATTCTCTTTGAGCTTCAAATATGCTTCGTGTGTTCATCAGAGTCGTGTTGCATGCTGTTTTCCTTTCTTTTGAAAGATCCTCCAAGTATCTTCTTCATTATTGTGCTCATGGCCTTGCTTGTCATTTTTGTATCATGTGCATTGATTCTTGGTCACACTACGCTTTTAACTTGGAATACATATGTGGGAGCCTATAGGTTGCATGTATTCTGCACCTCGTACCCCGTACTGTCTAATGATATGTCTAAAAAGAAACATCAATTATGTCAATGCATTAAAAACATAAAAAATGACCATTTGAAATTAAATTTAATGAAAAAAAAATAGTTTAAGAAATGGTCTCACAGTAAGACATGGAAATGGTTTCTTTTTCACACGATGTCTAGATTGATCATGGTTTCTGATTGTCATAGTGTCTCATGGCCACGATGTCTCGGGGTCACGGTGTCTTGTTCAAGGTGTCTTGTTCGTAGTGTCTTGTTCAAGGTGTCTTTTTCACGGTGTCTTGTTCAGAGTTTCTTGTTCATAGTGTCTTGTTCACGTTGTCTTGTTCACGGTGTCCTGTGGTCACAGTGTCTTATTCAGAGTAATAGTGTCTAGCTTCACAGTGTCTGGCTTCACGGTTCCAAAAATGCATAGCCAGTGGCATACTCACAGGGTCTTAGACTTTTCAATGTAATGGTGTTCAGACTTAAATAATGATGATAATAAAAAGTATTAGACTTTAGCAGTTTTCAAATAAGGTATTTTGAGAGTTGACCAATGATAGTATAAAGTATGTATAAATGAAAAAAGAGAAATTAAGATCTTGCATGGATCTTCTTAAAACATGAGCAAACATTAAACATAAATAAACATGATTGGATATAATTTATAGGAGTTAACTACTCTGAATAATATTTGTGATTATTAAAACATGATTAATACATGATGAGTCCAACAATCTCTCCCTTTCTTATTATCACAAATCACATACAGTTAAAGTGTATATTTGATTCAACTATAGAGATAATTTCAACTATAAAGATAAATGGATATCATATAGAAACTTTTCCCCCTTTCAGGATTATAAAAAAGATGGAATAAGTGAAGTCAAAAAGGTCTACGTCCATTAATAGCAAATAAGGGAATGTACAAACAATGAGAAATAAAAAATCAATAGCATCCCTATCATAAAGCGTAATCATTATTCTTCTTCATGGTATGGCCTTCTCTTTTCCTTTAGCAGTAGCAAAAGAGGATGCCATGGGGGTAGAGGTCGAGGTAGAATAATGCAAAGATGTGGTTGATAAAGAGGGTAATGTAAGGCCTTCAACGACTGAGGGAGCCAAGGTAGGAGCAGTAGATGATCTAGACAGTTGCAGATCATGACTCACGAGCCAGATCTGACTGAGTGATTTTTTTACAGACATAGTGGTTGAGGTAAGGGCAGATGAGAAGGTAGGTATACCAGGTCTGAGAGGTGCATCCATTGGAGCAACAGTGGTTGTACTACGGACATGAAGATAGGTCCTTAGGAGTTTGATGAAATCTGAAATGATCTCTCCACCATACAACATAGATTTATCAAAATAGTCATTGTTCTCCATAAACATGTCCAACAATCTAGTAAACTCTGTGAGCTTCTGGACTTGGTTCTTGAAAGCATGAGTCACAGGAGGAATCCGAAGATTTTCTACAAGGTACTTGAAATGGTTTGTCATATCGTTCGTGGAGAAGATTCTGTTGAAGTAGAAATCAACTTTCATGGAAATCTCTAGCTGAGCATCATTAGAAATTCTAGAGTAGATTTGTACTAGGTCAGGAACTCTATCACTATTCTTGACCACTTCAAATAATGAAGCTGTATTGAAGCCACTGAGGACATTCTGCAGCTCTTCTTTGACTATAGTTCTGAGCAGACCACTATCCAAGGAGGATTTTGAGGATTTACTAGATGCTTTGATAGTTGTGGTCAGTGATTTTAGTTGATCCTGACCCTTTTGAAGACACTATATCCTCATCGGTGAGTTTATTAAGATTGACAACAATCTATTTCATTTCTTTCACAATTTTTTTGTTCCTTTTAGAAATATTTTCATATAAGGATGATAGATAAGGTTGAATCAAAGATACACCAACTTGTGGGATTTGAGGAGCAGTAGGTTTTACAGGATGAGAAACAGACTCAGATCTTGAATGTAGCTCTCTCTGCATGTCTTCATCCATACATTTTATGGTCTTTACTTCATTACTGAGTAGCTTATTTTCAACTCTAACTTATTGAATCTCCTAGAGCATCTTAGGTTGTATTTTACAATTGATTTTCTCCAATAATAGTGAGGTATATATCTCACTTAAATTTTTCATAGGAAGAGGTTGGGTATTCATGAGTTTCTCTACTCCGGATAAAAGAGTAGAACCAAATTCCTTAAGATGATCCTAACTCACAAAGGATGGTTGTTCAGATAAGGGTTCAAGAGTAGAAACTTGTACAGGCTCAGGTTCCTTCTTAGGTGTAAAATTGGAGACTTATTTTAACTGGAATTGGGATGAAATATCATGTCAGGTTACTGTAACCTGCTGAGAATCATTCACATCCTAGAAACTAGGAAATTTATACTAAGTGTCTAGAGGACTTGACTTAGTTGGATGTGAGGCTTCAACAGACTCATGATTTTGGGTTTTCTCCCTCTCAATTGATGCCTCCTTTTTACGACTGAGAGGCATATGATCTTGGTATAAGTCAATGGACTCAGCTCTAGGTTCCCCACTCATTTCATTTCTAGCCAGCTAACAGGCTTGCTCCATCTGTTCTTCAGCTGAAGGGATGATTTCAGGAATAGATTGTTCCATAGAGAGTTCGTCAAGATTGACCTCTTGAAAAAGAGGTATCTCGTCCGTTGTAGGCTCATTCATGGCATGATTTTCAGATTCATTGGTAACTGATTCTGTTACTGCTTCGGGTTGATTTTCAAAATTAAAATCTTCTTTAAGAGTAGGTACATCTTCTTCAAGAACTACATGAGGAATATTAGTTCGGTCTTCTTCAAAAGTAACAGCTTCCCTAGGTGGCACTTCAGCCTCTTCTTATACATCTTCAAGATTCCAACAATAACATCTGGTTCTAAACCAGGATCAGAAATATCTTGTGGTCTTGAGGGATAATCCACCGGATTAAATTTCTCATAAACTCTATCATTGTCTTCCACCCATTCCATTATCCAAGTATTCCATTTTATCTTCATTCTTTTGATAATATATTTTGAGAGATAGCACTCAGAGTCCATAATTACACCCTCATTAGGTCGAACCATACCCTTGGAAAGAAGCATGGATGGGATTAGATGAGAGTAGAACAGAGAAGTTGACTTGGATGTGACTTTTATCAACTCACACATGTGGTGTACGATACACTTGCAGAGGTTGATCTTATTCCCATTTTTCATAAGTTGAATTAAAAACACATCTTGATATTTTAAAAAAGGAAAATCACCTTTTCTAGGACTGACCAAATTTTGTACAAACTTGAATAGAATCCTTATTTCTCCATCTAATTCAGTAGAAATGGCTCTTCTCTAGGTTCCTTTTCCAGTTATGGTTTTCAGGGTATCTTCTAAATCAATGAAATCGGTTGAAGGTGGAGGTCCTCTCAAATAATCCTCACAGATGCCTTCATGAGGTATCCTAAGGCATGGCACCCATAACCACGAATATAATGAGCATCTCTGGCCATTGACCCACCTTCACACAATAAAAATCTCACCAGAATCAAATGAGAAATGTATATATTGGTAAAATTGAGCCACTAACCTAGTATAGATGGGTATATCTTCCTTCAAGAACCATTCTAACTAGCCTTGTTGTTCTAACACATTAAATACTAGAGACTTACTAGAAATAAGCCATTTGGGGAAAATCTCTTTCTCAGGAAAATTAACACGGTTTACCAGATTCAAATTTAAATGTCCTTCAGGTGTCATCTTAGGTTCAATATTATTCTTCTTTGAGCTGCGCTTCTCAGGTGTCGATGATAACTGATATTTCATTCTTGGCATTCACTGAAGGTTAGAGCAAGAGAAGGATTTCAGGGATGAAGAAGGGTTTGAAAAGAGTAGGTAGAAGAAACCGTGAGTGAAGAATCGAGTGATACATACTTTGTTTTATCATTTAAGAATACCAAACGTTGCATAAATAAAAACGCAGGAAAATAAAAGAGGTGAAAATGATAATTACCGCGATACAGGTTTAAAAAAATGTAAATAATTTTTACGGTGAGACCATGAGTGGTCATTACGGTGAGACAATAAATGAGTTTCATAGTGAGCCTGTGAGTGAAATTTTCAGTGCGCGTTACAGTGAGACTGTAAATGTCATACCGTTAGTAAAAAATACTAACGGTGAGACCATAAACATAAAACATTATAGTGAGATAAGAAACATGAGAGAAAGTAACTAAGAAGTTGTAATCATGAAACAGTAAAGTATAACACAGTAAGATATCGGATAGTAAGACCTGAAACTATAATAAGTAAGGTTTCTATTTGAGATTTATCATGCCTAGTTCATGTATGATGTAGGCTATTCTCTCCGAATTTAATGGTTTAGTGAATATATCAGCAACTTGATATTTAGTACCAATGAATTCTAAAGTGATATCCCCTTTTGATAATTATCTCTCAAAAATTTATGTATTACATCAATATTCTTTGTCCTATAATGTGAAACAATATTTTTGTGATGTTAATAGCACTTGTGTTGTCACAATTTATAGGTATATGTCTAAATTGATATCCGAAATCGAGTAATGTGTGTTTCATCCAAAAAAATTGTGCACAACAACTATCAGTAGCTATATATTAAGCTTATGTAGTAGATAATGAAAAAAAAATTGTTTCTTACTACACCATTATTATAGTGACATTCCTATGAGGGGACATGTTCTATAGGTGCTTTTTCTATCTAACTTACAGCCCCCAAAGTCAGCTTCAGAATAACTAACTAATTCAAATGATTGTCCATTAGGATAAAGTAGTACTAGATTGGGTGTTTACTTGAGGTATTAGAAAATTTTCTTTACAGAATTTAAATTATATTCCTTATGGTTTAATTGAAAACGATCACATATAAACACAATAAACATTATTTCAGGATGACTAGAAGTTAAATAAAGTAAACTTCCAATCATTCCTCTATAAGTGGTTTGATCAAAAAAATTTCATCTTCATCAAGATCTACCTTACAAGTGGTACTCATGGGAGTGTTACTACTTCTAGTGCAATCCATTCCAAATCATTTTCGAAGATCCTTTGTATATTTACATGGACTCAAAATAATACCATTTTCATTTTGAAAAACCTGAAATCCAAGAAAATATTTGAGTTCTCCCATTAAATGCATTTCAAATTTACTTTGACTCATTTTAGAAAAATCAACACTAAATAATTCATCGAAGATACAAAAATAATTTCATCTACATAGATTTGAACAACTAAAACATCATTAGAAATTATTTTTATAAAAAGGGTAGGATTAGCTATTCCTTTTGTAAAACCTTTGGAAATCAGAAAAGTACTCAATTTTTTATACCAAGCTCGTGGATCTTTCTTCAAACCATATAAGGAATTTGATAGTTTAAAAAAATGATTTGGAAAATGTGGGTTTGTAAATCCAAGGGGTTTTCAACAAAAACATCCTCAGCTATATACCAATTTAAGAATGCACTCTTAATATCCATTTGATATAGCCTGAAATTCAAATGTGCAGCATAGGCAAGCAGGATTCTGATAGCATCAAGTTTGGATATTGGTGCCTCATAGTAAATTCCTTCTTCTTGACTATATCCTTGTGCAACTAGTCTAGCCATGTTTCTAACTATGTTACCATCATCATCAACTTTATTCCTAAAAACCCATTTTGTGTCTATGGTCAAAGTGTTCTTAGGTATGTCTACTAATTTCCAAACATTGTTTTTTTTCAAATTGATTCAATTCTTCTTGCATATCCATTACCCCAAATTCATTATTGACTACATCATTGATGTTTCTAGGTTTAGGCTATGAAATAAACGCATGATGTTCAATCTGGTTTCTCAGAGAAGCTCTCGTTTGTGTCCCTCTATCTAAATCTCATACTTTAACATCTAAACTATGGTTTTTATGAGTCATTGTTGGTTTAGAGAAAGTAGGTCTAGAAATTCTAGATTCATTTATATGTTTGGGTTTCACAGAAACAGGTTCTGGAAAAATTCCAGAACTGGTTGTCTTAACAATAGGTTCACTATTCTTGTCATTAAGGTTTACAATGGAGATATCATCTTCAAGATTTTCAAGAGGGGTCTTATGTTCATGTGGATCAATTTCATCAAATTTTATGTGTACAGATTCTTCCACACATTTTTTTCTCTTATTGAATACTCTATAGGCTTTACTTGATATTGAGTAACCTAGGAAAGTTCCTTCATCACTTTTGGAAGAAAATTTTTCAAGATTATCTTTAGTATTATGGATAAAAACTTTGAAACAAAAAACACTAAAGTATTTAACCTTAGTATTCCTATTGTTCCAAAACTCATAAGGGGTCTTTTTAAGAATAGGTCTTATTAAGTCTCTATTGATAATGTAACAAGCTGTATTAATATATTCATCCAAAAAGAAAATTAGCAAATCATATTCATTGTGTGAGAAATAGGTTTCAAACTCTTGATTTTCAAACTCACAACCATGATAACTTCTCAAGGTCTTAATCCTAATCCCACTAAGGTTCTCTACATACATGGAATATTTGATAAAATAAGAAGAAGCTTGTCTTTTGTGATAAATAATGTATACCCAAGTGTACCTAGAACAATCATCTACTAGAACATAAACATAGTGCTTACCATTTAGACTTGAAACTCTTGATGGTCCAAAAAAATCTATGTGAACCAACTTGAGAGGTTGAGAATTAGAAACTTCTGTTATTTATTTGAAAGAAATTGTGTGCTTTTTCCCTTTTCACAAGGATTACACACTTTGTTAAGTGGGAATTCCATTTTAGGTAAGTCTCTAATTAATCCTTTCCCAGTAATTTTTCTAAGTGAGTGCACATTTCAGTCTCCTAGACATCTATTCCATAGGGACGATTCTTTATGAAAAGAATTTAATCAAGTAACATTTTGTTCAGCTAAATAATTAAAATCTACAACATAAACATTGCTATTTCTTAATTCAGTAAATACCAAAACATTTTTAGAATTAAAAACATTACACAATTCATTTTCAAATTTTTCATTGAAACCATCATCAAACAACTGAGAAATACATAGAAGGTTGTATTTTAAACCATCATCAAATAGTAATTTAGAAATTAAAATTGAATTAGTGTTACCAATCTGGCCTAACCCGATGATTTTTTCATTTGAATTATCCTAAAAGGTGACATGTCTGCCATAAACATTGATTAAGATCTTACAGATTTAGTAGTCTCATGTTATATGCCTTGAAAATCCACTGTCCCAGTACCATATCTTCCTACAGGAACTTTTCAATCAAGTTTCCCACAAAAAAGATTTAGAGAGATGATAATTTTGGTACCCATATTTTCATGGGTCCAGAAAGGTTATCAAGTAAAACGTTAGGGACCCATATTTGTCTAATGGGTTTCCTACAATTAACAGATTCAATTGATTTTGATAAGTAAACATTGTTTGGTCTGTTAGAATTAGAATATCTAGATAATGCATAAGAGTTGCCAGAACTTGAACTAGCATCATACTGTCTAGATTTTTGAATAAATTTGTTCTTAACAATATATCTATGTCTAGGTTGGTATACTAAAGCAGTAGTATACTTTGGTGCTACTTGTATTCCAAGAATTTGAGTTATAGTATTATTTCCCTTTTTGAACTTCTCTAACACTTTTCTCATTTTCTCATTAGACAATTTGAGTTGAGTATTCTCCTTTAACAGTTGAGCATTCTTTTCATTTTCTATACTAATATCAGATTTAAATGTACAAGTCAACGAATGATGTTTCATTAATGATTTTTACTTATCTTTTATCTCATTACATATATCTTCTAACATATTAATGTATTAAAATAATTCATCTTTATAAATATTATCATCATTATCTAAATCACTTTCATTCCCAAGAAAGTAATAATTCAGTATAGGGGAAACAAGTACATCAAATGTTTTAGTCATGAAACACATGTTGGCTTGATTCTTTTCTTCAGAATATGAAGCTTCATATCCACATAAGCTGTGATTCGAAGCACTTCGTGTTTCTTTCATAGCATACTTATATTTTTTGTCCTTATAATCATATTTCTTCTTAAACATCAATTTTTGACAGTCATCCTTAACATTTCCTTTCCTTTTACATTCATAACAGACTATCTCATCATTTTTATCAGCTTTCTTACAATCTCTCTTACAATTACCTTTTTGGTCATACATACCATTATAATTTTATTTTCTGAAAAAATCCACTTTTCTATAGAATTTCTTGATTCTCCTGGCTATATGGTCCATAACTTCATCACTATCTGAATCTGAACCTTCACTAGCTGAGCATTCGACAGGTATGTGAACATTCTCCTTGTCCATGGTCTTTGAGGCAGTATACTTAAATGACACTAAATTATTCTTAGGTTTATCATCTTACTATTTTTTTACCTTCAACTCTTCTTCATACATCAACATTTGTCCAATAAACTCCTTGATAGGTAGCTTCCCAATGTCACATGATTCTCATATAGAGACAGTGGTTCCTCTCCATCTGCTGGTAGGCATCTCAGTATGCTCATGATTTTCTCCTTTGCTGGAATAACTTTTCCAAGTGAGCTCATTGTATTGACTATCTCATTAAACCTGAGATACATATCAGAAATAGATTCATCAGATTTCATTTTAAATTTATCATGCATAATAGTGTATGTATTTAGTCTCATTTCCTTAACATTGGTTGTTCCCTCATGGGAAGCATCCATAGTATCCCATATTTCATTAGCATTATTACAGGATGATATTCGAATAAATTCCTCATCTCTTAAATAACAATACATGGAATTCATTTCTTTATAATGATTATTTTAAGGAGATTTCTTAGGTTCATATGAAGTAGTTCAAAAAGTTTTTTGGAATCTTATACTGAGTCTATATGGTAGTCCAAATGTCAAATCCCGTACTTTCTAAATGGATTTTCATTTTTATTTTCCATTGGACATAATTTAAAACATTAATTAAAGGTGTCTTGTTGGTAGCTACACCTTCTAATCTATTATCCATAATTAGATTTTAGAAACTGTATTTAAAGAGATAAAAATTTAGAAATAATAGAAATTTATGATCTTTAAGACAGAACCAAAATCACAATTGAATAAGATTACAGACAGTCATAATAAACATCATTTGATACCAAATGTTGGTTAGAGTGGATACTCAAGAGGGGGTGAATTGAGTTCCAATTAGAAATTAATTTTAAAATGTCTTTCAAAAAATGGGTTTTGCAAAAGATTAAATAAAACCCGGTTAATCAAGGTTATACTGTTATAAGAGTTTGACGGTTTAAAGAACTTCTTAGAAGATTGATGAATTCTTAGTAATCTTACTATGTGTTATTAATATTACTTTTGAATTTATTCTTCTAAGACAGGCCAGCTATAAATTCCTTCCAAAAATAACTATCAAAGAGAAATTAGTGATTTTTGGATTATACAATAAAGAAATAAAACAAAGATAACTATATTAAGAAAAACAGCTGATATGTAACAAGTGTTTCATTCTCAAGATGAGACCTAATCCACTCCACTTGGGGATCACCTGCCACTAAAAAGTTTATATAAATAAACTTTGATCCACAACCTGGATCAGGGTTTACAATAGTACTCAGAGTGTCTAGGACCTCAGACCTCTACCACTCTTCTACATGGGAAAGAAACAACAACAACACATAGGCTCTCTAGGTCCTCATACCTCTACCACAGTTGTACGTGGGATACACAAAGGTATAAGGAGTTTGGGGTGAGGATTTCAGTATCCTCTAGTTCAGCTTCAGAGTCAGTGTGTGTCCAAACAGACCCAAGCACACGCTACTCGTAATGTAATGAAAATAATGATCATAACAGAGCAAGAATATTGAGATGAGTTTATTATACTATTGTGTGATGTAAATGTATCTCTATACCCCTTTGGATTTAAAAAGATGAATCTTTGATTCATTCTCTAGAAGTTGTGTGGAAAACAGAGTGTTGTGATACCACTTGTGTTCTTCGTGAGGTTCAATCGAGCGAAGATGCTCTTTGAGCATCAAATATGATTCGTGTGTTCAGAAGTGTCGAGTTTCATACAGTGTTCCTTTCTTTTGAAAATCTCTCCATGTATCTTCTTTGTTATTGGGCTCACTGCATTTCATTTCGTTTTTGTATCACGCGCGTTGATTATTGGTCACACATTGCTTTTAACTTGGAATGCATATGTTGGAGCTGAAAGGTTGTATGTATTATGCACCTCGTACCTCGTACTATCTGATGATATGTCTATAAATAAACCTTATTTATTTCAGTGCATTATAAATATAATATATGACCGTTATAAATTAAATTAAAAGATGACATAATAGTTTAAGAAACGGTATCACAGTAAGTCATGGAAACGATGTCTCCTTCACACAGTGTCAAGATTGATCATGGTGTCTGAGTGTCACGATTTCTCATGGTCACGGTGTCTCGTGTTCATGATGTCTTGTTCATGGTGTCTTGATCATGGTGTATTGTTCACAGTGTATTGTTCACGGTGTCTTGTTCACAGTGTCTTGTTCATGATTCCTTGTTCATAGTATCTTGTGGTCACAGTGTCTTCTTCACAGAATCTGGTTGCATGGTTTCTAGCTTCATAGTGCCAGAAATATATAGCTAGTGGTAGACTCATGGTGTCTTAGATATTTCCATGTAATTGTGTTCAGACATAGATAATTATGATAATTGAAAGGATTGTACTTAAGCATTTGTCAAAGAATGTATTTTGAGAGTAGATCAAAGATATTATAAAGTAAGTAAAAAAATAGAGCAATTAAGATCTTTCATGGCTCTTCTTAAAACATGAGAAAACTTTAAACATAAATACACATGATTAGATATAATTTATATGAGTTAACAAGGCCGAATAAGATTTGTGATCATTAAAACATGATTAATACATGAGGAGTCCAACATATATTACTAATATGTATGTAATATGTGACATAATAATGCTACTAGATATATATATATATATATATATATCTGTGTGTGTGTGTGTGTGTATTTATTTACTTACATATATCTTATTCACTTACTTTCGTTCAATATGATAAAAAATAGAAAGAGCGTTTATGGGTATGTACGGCCTACCGTCTCCATAAACGGTGTATTCTATTTCATATATCTATGAATTATAAATATTTATATTCTAAAAATATATGATATAGGAATCATGTATTGTATTCTGGATGTATTTAAATCATGGTCTAAATGATACTGTCAAGAATAACATGTTAAAATATGTACGATAAAGAAAGTGATTATTACCCAAAAAGATATTTAAAAATGAAATTCATTTTTAAATAGGTTGTATAAAGTCATAAATGAATCATGTATGATATAATAAAAATTAATATGGTTGTGGTATAATCTAATAACATACAATGGTCATTATACTAGAGTTTAAATGTACCATTGACTAAAAGAAAGTGCAAGGTAAGGGATTACATCTAACTACTTATTCCTGTGAGATTCTTTCTATATTGCAACTATTTTCTTTTGTGTGGTGTATTTACTTCCCATAATTGTATTATTTGTGTAATAGACATTAGTTATTGTTTATTTACATCTTCATTGTATCGTACTTATTTTATGGAGTGTATATTTCATAATTTACCAAATTGGTAAGGGTTAATTCTTCAATATCAATATTATTTGATATTGTTTATTTGTAAGTTTTTACTAGGACATATTTATTATACATTTCCATGTTTCATAAAATAATTTTTAAAGGGATTATTTATAAGGGGCTCTTTTACTAAAACATCATTTTAAATGACTCAAAATAATTATTCTTCTAAACCTTTCTCATTAATGTCCATATTTTTCAAATGGTTTTAAGGATTTATTTTTATGGATGAGAATGTTTTGAAATGATAATTCTTTTAAAAAGATTCGATGTGTTATGGGACACTTTGATTCAAAAATCTATTTTAAATAACTACCTTTATAAATTGTGAAAATTTTAAACTATTTCATGAAAAAGGGTAATTTCTCTCAAAGCATTTTACTGATCAGTTTCATCAATGTCAACATCCTCTAATAGATTTTAAACTTGTTTGAAGTTGATTTATTAAGATACAAATCTTCCATGTTGTATTGAATGTTTGGTGATATGTTTGATGGTGGTTGTGTTATTTTTATACCATTCATTGTTTATGGATAAAGTATTTACATTTCGTATGTTAGTTTTAATACCAAAGTTTATGATATATTTCAACATTTTCTTATGATGAATGTATTGGACTAGTATGTCCCGGGTTGGGGACTGGTAAAAGTAAGCCCTCCGGTTTGGGTTTCAGTTACAGTAGACCCTCCGGGTTAGAGTCTGGTTACAGAGGCTCTCCGGGAAGGATTCCGGTTACAGAGGCTCTTCGAGATGGAGTTCGGTTACAAAGGCTCTCCATGTTTGGGTCCGATTATAGTTAGCCCATAGGTCCTGGCACGAGGCCTTGACACATAAATTATAGTCTGGTACAATACATTCCCTCATTATGAAATTATTTATTACATGTGATTATTCAACTAGTAGAATATCCATTTGCATATTTATATGGTAATGTGTGATTTATTTTTTGCATATTATGTTAAAGTTTATGATTAAAATGGTGTTGTTTTATTACACATCATGCCTTAAATGTATATAGCTTCCACAAAATTATTTACCCTTTCTGAGCATCTGATCTCACCCCTTTATTATGTTTTATTTTCCCAGGATATGAAGAAGTTAGTTATGAGTGACTTGCAGGCATAATCTAGGAGTCTGGGACATTTCTAATGGAATAAATTACTGTTGTTATTCTTCTCATGTTGTATTGTTGAACTTCATGTATGTAATCTATTTACCAAGAATGCTAAACTGATCAGTCCTTCTGGACTTGATTTCATGTAATCATAAAAATGTTATGTAATAATGCTCCAACTCTGGGATTACTATAGAAGAACTTCCATGAATTTTGGTAATGTTTATATTTTGTGAATTTTCCAAGAAAATACATCCATGTCTGGATAGGAGTAGTTAGAGGCGGCTCTGGCACAGATGTACCTAGGGGTAAAACTGGAAAATATCACTTTGAGCAAGACTCAAATGGGAACTGGTGCATGACAACGGTCCTTGCTGTACTCTTAGATATGACACTCCTAGGGGATATTCTTAGGATAATTATCATTTTCATTACAAATCATTATGAAGGATTTACGAGTATATACCTCCTCAATAAAAATATTTTTATAATTATGGATTGTATCCATAAAATATTCAATTTATGTTAGGTATTTTACATGTTTGTGATTATTCATTTTGATTCATAATCTAACCTAGTGTATACCATTGTTTAAAAATGGAACCCAATAGAAAGAATATGAACTCCCGCAATACGTATGATCCAAAGAGCAAGAAGGATCATATCTTTCATGATATTAAGAAAACATTTAGAAGGTAAATAGTATCCCATGTATTCTCAACATAGGAAGAAATAATATCATGTGTTAATAAGATAAGTAAAAAATTTTATGATTCCTATGGATTTGAATGGATGAAAGAGAAGAAAAGGATGGAATAGAGAAAGATGGATAAAGGGAAGAGGGAAAAGAAAGATTTTCCTACATGGGATAACTGTGGAAATAATCTCCTTGGTAAATTCTTGAAGGTAATGGGATTTTGTTATATGTGTGGAGAAAAAGTAAACCAATTACGTGATCGCAAGTGTATGAAGAAATTTTCAAATGAACTATGCTTCATCTACAAGGATTTGGGACACTACGCGAATCAATGTCCAAATCATCAGATTATACCACAAATGCTATTATTTGATAATAATAATGATATGATACTACCAATGATGAAGAGGAATGATTAGATTTCTTACGTTATTATTAAAGTATTGTGATATTTGAGTATTGTATTAATGATGTACGTGTTATAATAATTATAGAGTATATAAGGATTGTACTTTAGTACTATTTCATTAAGGACTTGAGATTGTGTGGGACCAAGAAAAATGACACAATAGTATGTTAAATTTTTTGGAAAATATATGGTTGAGAGAAAGATAAACAATAATATGGTTCTAATACTAAGGTAGTGATTTTGGAATAATACAATATTGATTTGGATAAATTATATTGGATATTCTTGACTACCTTGAAACTGATTAATGATTTGTATATCCCATCATTGTTGGAGTTTACAACGTTTTTGGATAGAAGGAGTATATACAGTATTATATAAGGAATAAGGGAGTATTAATATAATGAATAAGGTTTTATGGTAATCTAGGGTGTTACCATTTCATAAAATAATACATAATGAAGGTTTTCACATGTTATTCCCTGGAAAAAAAGATCTTCATTGTGTTTAACTTCCTTATATATTTTGGAATGTGAGTTTGGATAGAAGAATTTTGGATATGTCTTAATGTTCAATTGGATTAAGTTTGAAATTGGGTATTATTATTAAGGTTATTTTTGGACTGTTACAAAAAGGAAAACACATAGACTGTGTGACAATCTCTCACGTTGGAAAAAGTTGTGTGGAATCCATCCCACAACCATAGTGCGATTTAGATTTATGGCCTACCACTGGACTACATGAAGTCCCTAGATTATATAATCTAGTTTTTTAAGGGTATAATCGCTGAATTATAATTTCATTATTTTTGAAACCCTATACATTTTTGATACATAGAAAAAAAAATTGAATTCTTTTTGAGTGAAAGAAGAGTTTGTGGTAGAAATTATTTGAAGGATGAAAATATACTTGTTATGTATATATATATATATATTTTATTTTCCTCTTATTATATGGGTTAATTAATTCTTAATCATTTGGGAAGGTATCAAAAAACAACAAATGTGTTATCCTAATACCTTATGTTTTGTTGAACTGATGGTATTTCAAATCATGATAGATTGATGGATTTGTGGCCCTCAATTTTACACTTATTTTTGATTGATGACCTCAATCACTCCCTATAAATATTTACGTTTTCCCTCAAATTATGTGTCTTCAATATCCACCAATGTTATCCTAATCGACTTCATAATTTTGTGGTTACCCTTTCATTTCCATTTTCTTCTTATTATAACTAAATTTTATTAACCCTATTTCAGTTGTGGGTTTTCCCACAAAGGTATTTTCTATTTTCAAACATTTATTTTTGAAAAAAAAATTCAAATTTCTAGGAAACAATTTATTGAAAGAGGTAAGAATGAAACACCCCACGAATTCATAGTACATTATTTTTTTCAAAAGAATCCAATAATAAGCATTACACGCAACATCGAGTTCTAGTGCACCATGACTTACCAAACTAGCTGTTCAAAAGCAGTTATGAATAGTATTAACATAATTTTTAACTTTATATATTTCTTATAATTTTAGAATCTATATTATTAATTTCTTAGACATAATATAAGAACAAATTCATTTTTTTAGATAAAAAAAGTATTTTTCATAAAATGAAATTTTACCTCCTTTTAATGGCGAAGGATTTTTAAAATTCAATATTTGAAACTTCTATATATTCAATTTTTCAAAATAAATTTCTTCTTTAGAATCGGTACATAAGAGTTTAGTTTTAATAAATTTATGGAGTTTTTTCTTATAACTTTCATATTTGGGTGAATAGTAAACAATACTATATTTTAACTAAAAAAACTTATTTAATCAAAATAATTTATAGTGTTAAATTAATAATTTTAATGGTTTAGAAGTATAAATAGATTATATTTTTACCATTTAATCCAATTATTGTCATTTTAAGTAATTTCACATTGAAATTTTACTTAAACAAATGTTAATCTTTTGATAGTTATTATTTCTTAAAAATACGCTTTTTGGTTTTGACAACGGGAAAAAATTTTAAATTAATAAATGAAATTTATTTTTTTTTTGAATTTGGAAAAATAGACTTCATTTTTAAATTTGTAATATCAAAATTAGCTTAGGGTGAATTTTTGGCATGTTTTTGAATACTTTCAATTTTTGTTGAATAGTAAAAAACACTGCGTTATTGGTTAAAACTGACTTTTCATTTAAATAACTAGTTATTTCATTTAAATTTCTTTTTTCTCAAATCAGAAACATAATACTTATATAAGTTCAATGTAATTAATTGGATTCATTATATAATAAGTTTAAAAATATAAAAAATTTATTGAAATTTTACCGTCTTTTACCCACCTTCTATGTGCATTTGAAAATTTTAATAAGACCTAATTTTACTACTTTCGTTAATTGAATTTCAAAAATATGAGAGACATATTTGATATTAGTAATTAAATGTGGTTCAATAAGATAAAAATAATTTTTGGTGAATAGTAACTTTTGACTTTTATTTACCATGGTTAAAAGTAATTCAGGTAATTAAATGTAAAAATGACATTATTATTACCCTAACACATGTCCTAATTCTATTGGATAAGTTTAATTTGACCAGAAAAACCTTACGAATTAAATATGATCCTTTAGGTCCACTTGGATTAGATTAGGACATTTATTATTATTTAATTCAAAGAAGAGTTAAAAGTGTTAATTTCAATGTTTAATAACTATAACATTTTTAATATAGGGTAACGTATAAGATCAATTAAAATATAAATATTCATTAGAAAAATAATTATATTTACTACATAATGGTATTTTATTTATAATTTTTAGACATTAAATAATATAATTTATTTTTGACACAATGATGATGTAGAAATTACCTTATTAATGAAATATTAAAATAATTGATATTTTAAATACCAAACTAAAAGTAATTTGAAAATTTTCATGAATCACTATAATTTTATAGGTTAATATGTCATATAATGGTCTATTAAGTTAATTTTTTGTGAATAAATAATTCTTCTATGAATTTATAAAAAATAAAATACCTAATACTGTCAAAATTGAAATAAAAGGGTTTTTAAAAACAAATTATATTATTAATTGGTATTATATTTCTAAAAATATAAGGTTCATCCAAAGGGCTAAAATACTATTATATATGACATTAATGAACCACTTTTGGTTCTTTTTAAAGTTTATAGTAATTTTATTAACCATATAATATAAAAATACAAAGAGACATGGTAAATGTCAAATTATTTAACTAAGTCTTAAATCTAAAAGATAAGGTTAATATAGTGACCCAAACCTGTATAAAACCAGTTGGTTGAGTGGTTTTCGAAAAATACCCACTTTATCCTTTAATTAATTTATTTTTGAGCCATTATAACCCAAAAACGAATTTATTATAAAATAATATTTTATGTTTTTTCTTAAGGTGCTCCTCACCCCTCTTATAAAAGAGCACTTCCCCTTCTCTCTAACTCACACCTCCAAAGCCATTTGGATCGGACTAAACATTCCCAATTATCCTACAAACTATCATAAATTCATCCTTGAGGCCTTACTTCGGTCAGAACGCCAACCTAATGAGCCCTTTTGATCAAATAAAAAGGAAGAACCCGAAGAAGAGGTAATGATTTCACCACCCTCTTTCAAGTTCTATTATTCTTCCACTTACTATTTATTTGTTATTAGAATACCAAAATAACAACTCCAGTACATTATATATATTGTTATGTTTTTATGAATAATGAACAACCATATTCATTACTCTATCCATCCTATTAATGATAATGTTACCATGTGTGCGTACGTACGGCATACCGTCTCCACGTCGGGGTGTAATTTGTTATTAAACACTATGTTATTTGGATGAATATAATGATGAGTAATATGAATATAAATAATAAAAATAACATTTAGTTGTCACTGTAAAATTAATATATCTTCCAATTACATACATTTAAAAAATTATATTGTCGCTTGTGCGTACGTACGGATTATCGTCTCCACGACGCGATGAGATTCATTTCCACATTCACAATTCATTGCCGAATATAAAAATATATATTACTAATGATTATGTAATATATGACATAATAATACTACTGGAGATATATATCTATATATTTATTTATTTATTTATCTACTTACATATAGCTTATTATCTTACTTCCGTTCAATATGATATGAAAACAGAAACATCGTTTATGCCTACCTGCGGCCTACCATCTCCATAAACGGTGTTTTCAATTTCATATATCTAGCTATTATAAATATTTATATTCTAAATATATATGATATATGAATCAAGGATTTTATTCTGGATGTATTTAAATCATTATCAAAATGATACGGTCAAGAATAACAAGTTAAAATACGTACGATAATGAAAGCGATTATTACGTGAAATGTTAATTTAACATGAAAATCATTTTTAAATAGATAGTATAAAGTCATAAATAAATAATGTATGATATAATAATTATGAATATGGTTATGGTATATTCTAATAACATACAATGGTCATTATACAGGAGGTTAAACGTACCCTCAACCAAAGAAAAGTGCAAGGTAAGGGGTTTTTATCTCACACCATATTCCCGTGAGATTCATGCTATATTGCCACTTTTTTATTTTTTGTGGTGTATGTAATGCCCATAATAGTAATAATTGTGTAATACACTTTAATTTATATGTATTTACATCTTCATTGTATGATACTTCTTTCATGGGGTGTATGCTTTATAAGTTACCAAATTGGTAAGGGTTGATTTCTCAATCTCATTATTATTCAAGATTGTTTATGTGTAAGTTTTTAATGGGACATATTTATTATAAATGTCCATGTTTCTTAAAAAAAAATTATAATGATTATTTATAAGGTACTCGTTTACTAAAACATCATTTAAAATTTTATAAATTATTTATTCTTCTAAACCTTTCTCATTAATGTCAATGTTTTTAAAATGGTTTTAAGGATTTATTTATATGGACAGGAATGTTTTGAAATGATAATTCTTTTAAAAAGATTAAAAGTGGTATTGGACACTTTTATTCAAAAATTCCTTTTAAAATATTACCTTTACAAATTATGAGAATTTTAAACGATTTCATGAAAAAGGGGAATTTCACTCAAATCATTTTACTGATCATTTTCATCTATGTCAACATCCATTAATGGATTTTAAATTTTTTTGAAGTTGATTTATTTTGATACAAATATTCAATATTGTATTGAATGTTTTGTGATATGTATGAATGTGAATGTTTTATTTTTATACTATTAATGGTTTATAGAAAAAGGTTTGACATTTCGTATACTAGTTTTAATACGAATGATTATGTTATATTTCATCATTTTCTTATGATGAATGTATTGGACTAGTAAATTTCGGGTTGGGGACCGGTAAAAGTAAGCCCTTCAGGTTGGGGTCCGGTTACAGTAGACCCTCCGGGTTAGAGTCCAGTTATAGAGGCTCTCGGGGATGGAGCCAGGTTACAGAGGCTCGCAGGGATGGAGTCCGGTTACAGAGGCTTTCCGGGTTTGGGTTTGGTTACAGTTAGCCCATAGGTCCTAGCACGGGGCCTTGACACAAAAATTAATGTCTTGTACTATACATTCCCTCATTATGAAATTAGGTATTTCATGTGATTAGTAAACTTATAGAATATCCATGTGCATGTTTATATAGTAATTTGTGATTTATTTTTGCCATATTATGTTCAAGTTTATGTTTAAAAGGCTGTTGTTTTATTACACATCTTTCCGTATAATTTTATAGCTTCCGCTATATTTTTTACCCTTATTGAGCATCTGAGGTCACCCCTTTCTTTTGTTTTATTTTCCTAGGATATGAAAAAGTTAGTTATGAGTGAATTTCATGTATAATCTAGGAGGCTTAGACCCCTTTCTTTTGTTTTATTTTTTACCCTTATTGAGCATCTGAGATCACCCCTTTCTTTTGTTTTATTTACCCTTATTGAGCATCTGACACCACATTCTAGTCACAACCACGGTATCATATTTCTGATCTGAAAAATAGTTTAGGAGTTATCATAATTTTATTAATAAGCTACACACATAATATATAATATAGTCAATATTTTTTATAAATTTATTTCTGGATACACCAGGTCTTGGAATCGCACACCATATCAGCGATTATCTCTAGAAATAATCATATAGAAATATTTCAAGGGCTTCCAAGGAGAAACCCAGGTCTATATAATTTTACCCAAAATTTATTACATTTGATACTTTTAAAATCATATATTTTATTTTTATATTAGCTTATTAAATATTGTGTCGGTGTTACGTAAGAATTTAATGTGATTATTGAATCACTAAAAATAAAAAATAAATTACCATGACAAAAAAATATTTAATATTTCAAATAAATATTTATCATTGTACTTATCCTCTTTTTATCCATACTTAAAAATTTGAGGGATATTAATGTCATTAGTTTGACCTTTTGTAATTTTTATTTTCATAAAATAACATGAAAGTCATAATTAATGAAAAATGTCACCATGTGGGAATATATTGTAGATATGGATGAAAATGGAAGAACGTAACTCATCCAATAGAATGGACGCATGTTTTATAGAAACTATAAAGGGTTATCTTGATGTTTTAATCCTATTTGACTCGATTTACCCTTATACAGGTTACAAATGATTACTAAGTTTACAATTCATAATGACTAAAAATAAAAGGGGTATATTTAACAATTTATTCCCTCTTAATTCCAAATATTTAATAATTTTTTCAAGATTCATTTTATATAATTTAAATAATTTAATTTAGAATTGAACCTATAAATCGCAATGAAATGTAGTTTTTTAGAAAATTAATTTGTGAAGTATAAATGGTTTTTGTATTCAAATTCAGTATAAACTTAATTATAATAACCTTAATTAGATTTTTAAATATATAAATAAACTAATTTTACGTAAAAAAATTCAAAAAAAACTAATTATTTAAATGCATGAAATAGAAATATAGATTTCAGTGAACATTAGTGTGTCTCACTATTTAGAAAAAAAATAATTTTTTATTTACCCAACCCAAGAAATCGTATAGTTGGGTTCATGATACCATTACATTGGCATAAGGTACAAGTAAATAGAATGCTAAAGGAATGAAAAATTTAGTAGTCTTAGTAAACCATATACATAAATGAGCAATCTATTATATATGAATAAACTAATTATAACATATATTTTTTCATTTGAGGAAAATAACTCTATTCCTTCTCAAATATCCTTTAATTACATTCTTAGTACACATAAGGGAATCCTAGTGAAATAAAATAGAATAAGGGTGAGATCAAATGCTCAATAATGGAAAATACTATGGAAATAATGATGAATCAATGAGAATAATCAATATAGAAAGGTAATAACTAAAGACACATGAAATGATATCAATAAAATGAGAAGAAATTGTATAAAATATGTAATGGTACATAACAGGAAACAAATTCTACTCAATTAACTAGAAAATGTTGTATTATTATAGAAAGGTAAGAAACTGAAAACTCATGACACATAATCCATAAAATGAAAATGAAATGCATTAATAGATATTTTGATAGTGAAAATATCATGGATAAGAAATACTGAATCAAATTGAAGGCAATGATTAATTATTAGAATGCATATTTGAGGCACTAAAAAACATCTATAGTCAATACCTTTCACAATAATTTTTAAAACTATAGGTGGAAACCCATTTAATTTTCAAACATATTTGACTAATAAGAACATATCTATGCATTGAGTGTATATAAAAATTCTGAACCCCACCCATTATTTCCAGTCCAAATCATTCCTCATATCGAATAATCGAATTAAATAATATTATTTATCAAAAATCCATATTGAATAATGAATACATATTTATCTATATTTCACATATTAATAAAAAAAATACTAATGTAAATACCATGTATATAAATGGTATTTGATTTAGTAAATAAACATATATGTAATAAAATATATGGATAATTAGAGAAAATTCAATGACTAATAGTTATTGGCAACTGAATATTTTAAGAGGACTAACAAAGGAATCAATAAAGTGAATGTCAATACTACCCCTAGCCAAATCAATAATTAACCATCCATACGAATAATTAGGATAGTATAAATACAACCTATACCATGTGGACTAAAAATTGAAGGTTTTTTCATTGATGAATAAAAATACTATAAAAAGATATTTTAAAAACATTCTTCAAGAAAATATCCTTCTAATTTTGAACAACATTTTAAAAATACATTTATTTGAAATTAACTTTTGAAAACATATTATTTATATAGAAACCTTTTAAAACATCAATGAAATATTTGAAGAGATTATGGTGGGTAAATATATACATGTTGTTCAAGGTAAAAAAGAATATTCCCTTTTCCTGATGAAATGGCTATAAAAATCCATTGTTCAAAAAGAGACACAAATATTTCATTGAAAACATATGTAACATTAAAATTGTCCAAAATGTAATTAATAAATCATTTTGGCAAGATTATAAACAATTTTTAAATCCTTTTTAGAAAATAGGGTCTTTATAAGAAAATAGGTTCTCCAACTAAAGAGAGAAATGACGTTGGGTTTTCATAAAACAATTGAGTATTATGGAATGGAAAAATTGTACAATTACATGGAAATGTTAATGAATAACTAGAGTCGAAGAAAATTAAATTATTTATTAGAAAATTATAAAATAATTTCCTCTAATGTACATGAAATTTCGAAAAATCCCGAACAAAAGGATATTGTGATGTTAACCATTGAAAAGGCCATAAATCTATTATGAGAATAACTAAATGAAAAGATTGTGTGTATCAAATGTAAATCCACATAAAATAAGTGGAAATAAAAAAAATATACTATACCATTTTATCACATCCATAATATTAGAATTTTAATGACAATGAAGAAGTAATATAACCTAATGAAATGAATTCAGGTTATGAAGTTATTTACCACTAGGTAACTTTTAACTCAAATCCACTTAGAAGAAATGTTTCAAATTTAATATAAATATAAAATTATGATAAAATAATTCATGATATAATATATTAAAATGGTCTATATATACACCAAAAAATTATGTTAGTTGTGAATATGACAATTATCTCATGGATTTCAAACATGAGATGAAAATCCATTACCTTGTGTTTTCTTTCAGGTGAACATACATTAAATTAATTTATAATGGTTTTAAACATGTTAATAACGTATTCCAAAACAATATTAATATTTATGATAGCATATAGAATCTTCTAATGTTATCTTATTACTTGTTTGTTTGTATTCATTCATTATTTTCACTATTTTAGGTGTTAATTTCCTAGTTTCTCAAGTATGTTTTGACTTGTTACTAGTTGTTCCTATCATCGATTAATAATAAACAGAATGTAAACCATGATGTTAATATTATATATATTAGGTATATATATATTTATAAAAATCCAAGATATTTGGAGACATGAAATGAAATGCAACATTTATGGAGCTTGTAGGTCGTACGTACACGTGAACGCTACATTGAATTCATTGAATTATGTAAAATAATGAATATTAAATGATATATATATATATATATATTTTTATATTAAAATTACAGTATCACATCTATGCCATATATGTTACTTAGGTTTATTAAGACCCTCTTTTATACAACCCTTGTATAGTGTGAGCTAATCAAATCGCTTTGAGGAGGCGGTAGTCCACACTTCCAAAAACAATGTTTTGGTATTAACAAAATATAGAAATAATAAGGTTATGTGTCATATAAAAATTAAATAATCATAAATAATTTATAAATACCATATATTAACAGTGTTTCCATAATAATTCCCAGACAAGATAGGTGGTAAAGGAAAAATGAATGACATCGTTTTGTGAGGTGATAGTTCATCATACACTTAAATGATATGTTCATTACCCATTAGATAGAATTGCATGTATATGTAGCTAAAAACATTAGAATAAAACAACCCATTATATTATGTGAATTTTGTTTTTATATAACTTTGGAATAATAATAATATAGGGGGTGTAAAATTGAAATAAAGAAAAAAGAGATTGAGGAAGGATGTTACCTCTTCATTAGGAAACACCTTTTGGATTACACCAAATGGATTACTTGGATGGATTTATGACCAAATGGAGGCTTATAAGATTGAGAGAGGTAATTTTATCAACTATTTATGTAGATATCAGTCAATATAATGTTTCTTTAATGGTGTGAATAAGTGGGAGGGGCGAGTGCATTTTTATAGTGGAGGAGGAGTGACATAATTGTAAGTATTTGAAATGGGAATTCCACCCATGTTTTTCCTATGAAACATGGATACAATAATATAAAAAATTATTTAAAATTTTTTATGGGGTCTAAATATTGAAATACAATGGCTTCTAGAAAATTTTCTAGGTCATTTTGGCTTTTAATATTATGGTTTAGTACTTTGTTAAGTTAATTTCTCTCTTAATCATTGTAATTAAATTTAAAAACATTTACTAATATTTATGGTCCGAAAATCAATTGAAATTATGATAAAATAAAATTGTGATAATTCCAAATATAGAATCTATTTTTAAAAATTATGATCACTAATGTGGAAAGAAGTAATTTAAAAATATTCTCAGAGATGGGATGATTATACGAGTTTTTAAGAAAAAACGATCAAATGTTTTCTAAGTTGTTATATCCTATTTCAAAAAGATATTGATTTCAATGACCTAAATTGGATAAATAAATTTAAAATTTATCAAATTAAGCATTAAAACCAATAAAAATATAATTTATCTTTATGAATAAATTAGAAAAAAAAGTTATTCAGAATTAAAATTCAGTATTTTTTACTATTAATCAGAAAAAAAACTTCACAGAAAAATATAGAAAATTTACCTAAATTTAATTTTCAGGTATTTATTTAAAAAAATTAATTTTATTTTAACATATAAAATTTATATAGTTCCAAAAAAAATTTAAAATAGGTTCACTTTTAAAATTTTATAAAACTGCCATTATAAAAATATTATCTTTTTTTGTCAAAAGTTGAATTTATTCTTATATTATGTCTATAATATCTGTTTGATTAACGTCAAAAATATTTTATTTAATTAATAAAATATATATTTAATTAATAACATTCAATAATTTCATTTAATTGTAATTATTTTATTTAAATAGGAGAAAACAACAATGTGAAAAAAAAACAGTTTTCTATAAGAACATTATCTCCATATTCAATTGGTTCTTATATTCATTTCTAATAAATATATAACAAATGAATTGATTTTATATTTTTTTAAACCAAATATTTTTATAATTTAGTTAATACTATTCATAACCATTAATTTAATGTTTATGATATATCATATTATATTAAATAATAATATTTTAATAATATATTGTTGTTTTGTAAAACTCCATCTTGAATGTAACCATAGCTATTGAAGAAACTCATTATTGTGTGCGACATATGCTAACAGGTTATTGTGTGAATTGTAATTTATATCATGGATTAATTTTTTAAAAAATATTAAATATATTATAAAGTCTTGGGATATTACATTCCCTTACGTGCTTGTTGTGGCATTTCATACACGCTATCGAATACAATATTATTATTTTAGAATTTCAGGGAATTACATTGTCCCCACCTTAACTAAATTGTGTCCTCACAATTTAAACTTAACCATGGTAAAAAATTGTGTGATATTTCCTATGTTTAAATCGCACATCATAAGAAGGATTCAAAAAAGAACATACTGAAAAGAGATAATGGGAAGTAAAAAGGTCACATAGATTATCATTTAACTAGGTCTCTTAGTATGATAACATTATTTGAAACTGGAGATATGTACATAGAGTAAATTTATAAATATTTATAGGGAGTTATTAGGGTCATCAATAACAAAAACGTTAATGAAAAATGATAATTTTAGGCCATCGAAGCCAAAAATCAATTATTATTTAGAAAATCACGTGTTAAAAAATTAAGGTATTAGGAATTTTTTTTATCATCTTCCTAGTGTTGAGTAATTATTTTACTTTCTATGAATACAAAGAAATATACATACATATCATGTTTCTATAAAAACAACTTTTATCCTTTATTTGTGATTTGATCAATTTCTAGTTTAATCATTACTTCATTAAATGGATATCCAAAAATTAAATTTGATACCAGAAGTAATAAATTGCAATTATAATAGATCTTAAGGACTATAAAAGTGTGAAAATTATTTCCATTTGTCTCTAACTATTCTCCAAAGACAATATGGTTAATATATTATTTCTAAACCTAAAAATTATCACTAATGGTTCATTATTAATATTTATTCGTCATATTTGTTAACTAAAAAATGATAATTTAAATAGGACATTGTATAGTACAATGGTAGGAATTAAACCCTTATCATCCTTCAATCATGGGTTCACATCTCATAGGCTTAGTAGACTTGGGGATCATTCACCCGACAAACATTTTTTCCTTTTCTAAAACCATATTAATATAATTATCAAAATAAATATGATGGAAATCCATGAAATTTAGTCATTAAATATCCTTTTAACTATGGTTTCAAATAAAACCTCAATACATAAACACTTCATATGTTTATTTCCACATAAATACTTCTTTAGTCAATGGTTTATCTTTTTGAAGAGGTAACGTCCAAAAACTAAAAACCATAGTGTGATAATCCATTATCCTATTGGAAAACCCATATAATCATTTTTATAATGTATAAATCTTGAAAAATTATGTTCAATCTCAGACACATCACGTTTAAACTAGGTAATTAATTTTCATTATCCATTCCAATCCATTATAATGGTTTGTAAGGAAAATATAAATTATCCTTAGTGTTTACCCTGGGTGTGTAAAACCATGTGTGCAGTAAAGATACACCTATTTTATGAGTGTTTGTTGGTTACATTTTGGACGAGTATCCTTGTCTTACTCTGAATTGGAAAGTTGATTTTTTAATATAACTTGTATCTAGTGAAAAATCTATATCAAATAATCGTTAAAAAAATGGCCACAATTGAGTTTCATATATGGAATAAGAATGCCTATGACAATAATGATAAGGGATTCATACACTATAAATCATCGCCATGGGATACACCTATTCCTTTTATTAAAAAGGAAGATGGGTCAATGTATTTTTTGAACTAATTATCAGGAACATAATAAGAACACTATCAAGAACAAGTATAATATGTCACAACCCTTCCCCCACGGCATGGGTCGTGAAAAATTCGTATCAGAGGAGTCGGTTCTACCACAGAACATAGGAATATGATCTTTCTTTTCTGTGAATAAATAGTGTTAAGGGTAATGAGTGCGTCTTTCAGTTCATGGATTCTATTGTTGGTGTGGTGGTCGATGTATCCATATATCAGGACCCTGACTTCTGGTATCTGACATAGTGCACAAAAACACTGATTGTGTTTGTGTTTCAAGTGTCATCTTTGTGAACTCTTTGAGTTATCTCACAAGGTCAGCTCGCCAGGTACAAATTTTGACCATAGTGCACGTATATTTTTTCAGGATGCCTCCACACAAATAGCCATCGAGAGTTCCGAGAGTTGTATGCATAGATATCCCCCCGAGCAATGAGGCCTTGTTGCAGGGAGCTTTTCCGGTGGAGGCACTAGCGGAGGCACCTGCGGTACCACTCCCCGTTGGGAAACAGATGCCACCATTCCCAATAGAAGATGGTGCAAGCCAATTGAGCACATTACATGATTTCCAACACCAGAGGCCACCCGGGTTCATGGGAGAGACGGACCCACAGGTGGCTGAGGATTGGAAGGAGCCTGTAGTGATATTCTTCCAACTAGTAGGGACACTATTTGATTTCATGGTGATCCTTTCCACTAGCCTTCTATAAGAAGAAGTAGGAAGATGGTGGAGTTTTATGCTCCAGGTTCACGATAAGGTGACACTTCTCATGGTAGACTTCGAGAGACTGTTTTATGCAGAGTTGGTTCCAGCGACTCTTCACGCAGTGCGCATACATGAGCTACTTCATCTACATAAGGGCAGCATGGAAGTGGCTCAGTATTCAACGAGGTTCACTGACCTCTCACGCTACTCCACATATAACGTGCGAGACCCATTCTTCAGGGCCCAGACCCTCAAGCAGGGGCTCAGGAAGGAGATTAGAGATTTGATGATCTCACTCAACATCTCGACTCAGGAAGGGGTGTTAGAGAGATCCCTCTTATAGGAGAGTTTCCTTGTTGAGCAGTCACCATCAGTGAGACCCACTACCACTAATCACGTAGCAGTTTCTTCTGCAACTGGCAGTGGATAGACGTCACAGAGTTCTAAGAGGACTAGACCTACTGGTGGACGACCGCATGACCCAAGGTCGGTTGTGTGGAGCACTCGAGGAATATCTAGTCATTCCATGAGCGGGAAGTGTTATGCTTGCATCGGGTAGGATCACAGGGCTCATGACTATCCAACCCGTCATTTGGATAATCATCAGACGGTTGAAGGACCTCCTAGGTAGAGACAAACGTTCAACCGAGGTGGTATGAAGGGAGTAAGAAGATGTGGTAGAGGATTCGTTCGTGCAGCTGGCGGTGGGAGACGATTTCATATATTACCACCACTACCACCAAGAGGTCCAACCTAACCGCAGGGAGCAGGTGGATAGGGGGGATCTTCGCTCCAGGCAGCTAAAGCTTATTGTCATGGTGCTGTGGAGATTATTCGAGGTATGATATGTTTCTACTCCACCAGGGATGCAGTACTTATAAACATAGGGTCCAGTCATTCATTAAGTTCTATTTCCCTCATTCTGAGCTCAGAGATTCTGATGGAGCCATTTGCTATATCCTAACGGCTAGAGACTCCTATGGGAGCATATTCGATGATTACGCACTGGTGCTGGTAGTGTGAGATTACTCTAGGAGGCAAGATATTCAGCTGGGATATCCTATTAGAGGCGTCGAGGCCTTACAACGTCATCTTGGGTATGGAAAGGTTATCTACCTTCCATGCTCATATAGACAATATTAGTGGCAAAGTGTGATGTGTCGGCACGGATGGGACTAAGTTTACCTTCACCAGAGAGAAGGGAGCCTATGCAGCGTTGGATGGACTTACCCAGTGGAGGGTGCATCCAATTACCCATTAGTTTTCTAGCCTTACACTCGGAGCATTTGATGTGGAGAGTCTGAGCTATCCTATAGTGGTGGAGCAGTACACAAATGTTTTCCATTATGATGTCCCAGGTCAACCTCCTCGCATAGAGGTGGACTTTTACATTGACTTGTACCTCGGGATGACATTGATATCTACACCAGCGTATCGGATGGATTCTACGGATCTTAGTGAGATGCAGGTACAACTAGAGGACTTGCAGGGGAAGGGGTTCATCCGGTCTAGTGTTTCACCTTGGGCAGCCCCGATTCAGCTCTCCAAGAAGTCGGATGGGAGTTTGAGGCTTTATGTCAACTACCGGAACCTGAACCAGGTGACCGTGAAGAACAAGTACCCACTCTCGGTAACTGATGACCACTATGATTAGATAAAGGGAGAACATTGGTTCTCGTAGATAGACCACAGATCAAGTTATCACTAGCTCAGAGTTTGAGACAGGGATCTGAGAAGATGGATTTCATGTGTCTGTATGGACACTATGAGTTCTTGGTTATTCCATTGGGCATATCCAATGCTCCAGTAGTGTTCATGGGAATCATGAACATGGTCTTTTAGTTGTACATTGATCACCTTGTTGTGGTCTTCATCGACGAAATTCTGGTCTACTCTTCTACTGAGGAGAAGCATGTCTATCATTTTCCGGTAGTACTGGACACACTCTGAGAGCACCAACATTATGGTAAACTCTCAAAGTACCTATTTTGGATCCGAGAGGTTAAATTTCTAGAAAATTTCATATCATAGGTTGGAGTTGTAGTAGATCCAACAAAGATTTAGGTGGTACTCTCTTGGGAGCCACCCAATAGTCTGACAGAGGTACGGAGTTTCCTGTGTTTGGCTGGATACTACCAGAGATTTGTACCGGATTTCTCCAGAGCTTCAGCACCACTATCAGCCATGACAAAGAAGGGGAAACCTTTCCTTTGGTCGTAGAAATTCCAGTGCAGTTTTCTAGAGCTAAGGCAAAGGCTGACTAGTGCCCCCATCTTGAGCATTCCATAGGAGGGCATAGGGTACATAGTCCACTATAACGCATCAGGGACCCGACTCAGATGTGTTATAATGCAGGAGTGTGCAGTGATCGCATATGGTTCTTGGTAGCTGAGATAGCATGAGAAGAACTATTCTACCCATGACCTGGAGTTAGCAGCAGTGGTCTTCACCTAGAAGATGTGGCGACACTACTTGGTGGGTGAGCATTTTACAGTGTACTCTGATCACAAGATTCCAAGGTATATCTTCTTTCAGAAGGGCCTGAACCTGAGACATCGATGTTGTCATGAGTTCCTCTAGAACTATGACTTTGACATAGTCTATACTTTTGGGAGGGGGAATGTTGTCGAATATCCACTCAGAAAGAGATCTGGTATACAGTTTCTAGGTGAGGTGATAGTGCAGCTGGGCGCTTTGTAGATATCATTTGTGAATAGAGATGGAGAGGCTTTTATTTAGTCTCTTATAGTCACTCCCACAGTTATTCAGAGTTTCATGGAGGCACAACATGGGGACGCCGACTACAAGACACGACGTTCTCATATATCCATAGGACAGGCACCTGATGGATTTTCTAAAGGCAGGGAGCATGTCATCCTCTTCGGAGGACATACCATGGTACCAGTGTCACTTCGGGAGGAATTACTGATAGAGTTTCTCGCATCCCCTATAGTGGTACATCCAGGAGTGGCAAAGATGTACCAGGATCTCCAAATATTGTAATGCTGGTCATGAATGAAGAAGGTCGTGGTAGAGTCTGTCTCTCAGTGCCTCACTTTTCAGCAAGTGAAAGTAGAGCATCAGGTACCAGCAGGCTTGGTTCAGCCTTTAGAGTTCTTAGTGTGGAAGTGGGATGAGATATACATGGTCTTTTTTACAGGACACCCATGTACATCCAGCGGACATGAAACTATCTGGGTGATAGTCGACCGACTCACCAAGTCGGCCCACTTTCTACCGATCAAAGAGCAGGGTTCAGTAGAGAGATTGAGATGACTCTATGTGCAGTAGATTGTGCGGCTACGTGGAGAACCCTCAATGATAGTCTCAAATCGTGATACATGTTTTATTTCATGGCTATGGAAGGGGTTGTAGGAGGCTTTCTGGACATAGCTTCATTTGAGCACTACCTTCCATCCTCAAACAGAAGGCCAGATTGAGGAGACCATTCAGACCCTCGAGGACAAGCTCCCTGCTTGTGTCCTCAACTTTGGTGGCAGTTGGGAGGATCATATGCCTTTGGTGGAGTTTCCATACAACAATAACTGTTAATCCACCTTATGGATGGAACCTTTTGAGGTGTTATATGGGAAACCATGTAGATCAACTTTATGTTGGACTAACCTAGGGTAGTCAGCACTAGTGGGACTAGAGATGGTTCAGGCTACCACAGAGAAGGTGCAGATCATCCTGGAGCAGATGAAGACTGCATAGAGCAGGTAGAAGAGGTATGCTGATACGAGATAGAGACCTCTAGAGTTTAAGGATGGTGACCACATCTTTTTACGAGTCTCACCCCAATGAGGTCTATGAAGATTTGGCTGAGGAGGCAAGTTATCTCTGAGGTTCATTGGAACATTTCAGGTCCTTAGCAGATTTGGCCAGGTGGCATACCACTTAGCACTTCCACCTCAGTTTCACCAGGTGCACGTTGTCTTCCACATATCCCATCTGAAGAGATACGTGAACGACCCCTCTCACATCATTGAACATGGAAAGTTGGATGTCAATGATGGATCGACTTTTACAATGGTTCTAGTAGAGATTGAGGATCAATAAGAGAAGATACTTTGTGGAAGGTTGATACCTCTAGTGTGTGTTCGCTATAAGCACGGGAACATCCAGAAGTGTACATGTGAGCAGGAGGCTCAGATTCATGCTCAGTACCCACACAGGTTCGGTTAGTTTGAGTTGTGGATTACGGGGAAATAAAGCATGATGTGGGAGAATGTAAAGACCTAGAATATCCAGGTAATTTATTTTAATTAAATGGGAATTTTACGAGTTGGTGAAAATTGACGGCGTGTGATTCCAAAGCCTAGAGTGCCCAGAAGGAATTTCTATACATTATTTCGAGTACGTTCAGTAAACATGAATGACGGTTTTTCTAACATTTGAACTGGTGCTCAGAATTGAGATCTGAGGGCACTGTAGAACTCGCAAGACCGGTATTAGCTTAAGAAGACTTTCACCCCGACGATAGTTGGTCGAGGATGAATGTTGGTTTTTTGGGTTTTCGTGGAAAAAAAAAATAAAATAAAAAATTGTTTTATTTTTTTATTTGTTTTAAACATCTTAGTGGAAGTTTATGTGTGGGGACCACCAGACCATGACCTCCCATGAGAGGTTATGGTGGTGGGGACCACCTGAACCTAACCTCCCATGAGAGGATATGGTTGTGGGGACCACCCAGGATTAGTCCCTCTTGAATCCACCCTTTAATTGGGAGAAACACCACAACTCCCTCATAAATGTAGGTAATCCTCTTCAACTCCATCATTAATGAGGTGGATCCTCTTGAGCTTCCATCACATTAATTGTGCCAACCATCCCCCACTTTATTAGGCCAACACACCACTTAATTGAGAGAATTTAATTAATCTAATTTGAATTGTGCCAGTAATTACATTGGGAAAACACTTTTTTTGCTACATATTTTATTTGGGTGGGTTATTCTTTTGAGAACATTAGTTTGAAATATAGAGGGAGAATTTGGTGGAAAACAACTCTCTAATGAAGAATGCATTCTTCCCTGAAGAAGGTTCCGCTGATGAAGAATGGAGACCTCAACTTCGATCTTCTTCCTCAGGACTTCATCCGACATGGGACATCGTCATCTACGGAAAATTGATGATTGCACTACCTTCTTGCACCGATGACATCAAGCGAACGAGGTGGGGGTTTATTTGCATGAGAATTATATCCATGTACTCCCTTATTTTCTTGTGCGGGTTGGGAACAAACATTTCAGAAGATTATGGTTTCACATTCAATCATGTTCTTGGTGAACCACTTGCTACCACTCTAAATGTGGAGGTTGTGGGACAAAAAAACATGGCCCCACCCCTCCGCCATTCTTCTATGGTTTATTCTTACAAATGGAGGATGGTGACAAAGACAAAGGTGGCAACAATGCTACCACTCATGGCCTCGCTGCGTGGCCCCGGCTGACGAACGGCCTCGCCATGCCGCCCCGGCTGACCCGTGGCCTCACCCCCCCCCCCCCCCGGTGGACCCGCCATCCTGTTCGAGTCACCCTACCATCCGTCAAGTCGTGATGTTGTCCGAAGATTCCCGCTGTCATTCGAGCCGCACCACCGTCTACCGAGACATGCCATCGTCCAAGCCGAGCCACACCGCCGTCTGAGCCGATCTGTGCCATTGAGCTGAGCCGCTTCACCCTCCTGACCGAACAGCCGCCAAACCACGGCAGGTCCACCAACCCGTGGCCGGACCGCTGACCCACGACCAGTCTGCATCCTTGCGGCCGGTCCAATACCTCACTGCCGGTCCTCTTCCCTCACGTTCGGTCTGTGCCCTCATGTCCGTTTCGTTCCCTTGTGGTCAATCTGCACCCTCATGGACGGCTCACGCCCTTGCGGTCGGTCGTCCACCCTCGCAGCCCTCGCAGGCCGGGCCAGACCCGACGGGTCGAGTCTCATTGCTGGTCGGGCTAGACCCAAAGGGTCAGTCTGGGTCGACCCGAGCGTGGTCGGCCCAAGCAGGGTCAGGCCGTTTGGTCTGATCGGGTCAGACTAGAGCCGGGCACACTACGACAACTTTTACATTCTTTTGGTCATATCTTTGACATCAGACGTATGTTTGACGAACCATCTACAGTGTTGGGAAACATGGAGCGAGACGGTACCTTTTAGTATATTCCACATAGTTTTGGATTGATATGGGAAATGGTCATGTTTGATGGACAGTGAATCCAACTGTGCCCCCAGGACTAAAATGCTAATAACTCACAGATCGGGCATCTGATTGACGTGTCATCTATTATTTTGAGATCCCTATGATGTGGTGGACCTTTGAGATACTTCTTCAAGGGAAATCATGGAAGTTGGAGTATCGACCAGTAGATTGTGTAGCATATCCTCTTGGAGACGAGCGAGCATAGTATGGAGACCTAGTGGCCGAATGAGACATGATGACTACTAGCTGTTTCGACTCAGAGTGACTTGACTGGCCCAGTGGGGAGCACCTTTGTGACATGGTAGACCCAGATGGGGAGCGCCTTTGTATGACTTGGATGACTCATAGTACTCAACAAGAGGAGTACCTCATCATGCTACGAGGGGTAGCACCTTTGTGTGATACCGATGACCCATGGTGGGGAGCACCTCTGTGTAACGCAACAGACCAACAATACTCGACAGGAGGAGTAACTCAACAGTCCAAGGTTAGTGGAATGTGCCTCTGTGTGACGCGGCAGGCCCACTGTACTTCATAGAGTAGGAGCCCTCCAGCAGCCGAGGTGTTCATTGTTGTGTTTAGAATGTTACTTGATACTAGCCCTAGAATAAATCATGGTTTGATCTGAGTCAGTATCTCTGTGTTTTCCTCATGATTGAGATTGATTACTTGATAACTTAGATATATGTATGGGAATATACCTATATAATGTAGTCTATTGATTTCATACATTGTGGTTTATCCTTTGTTGATATTTTGATACCATGGGGGTCTTGGGGTCCCTAATGAGTATCGTTATACTCACCCCTACATGGGATATGCCCGGACCTTGTTGTGTTGGATGTAGACAATGAACAGTGTTGACTGAGTCCGAGAGTACCAGGACTAGAAGGTACATGGTGGTGGGCCTTATGATGAGTTGGTTCACGGAGGAGATGGACAGATGAGGAGGGATGAGGAGGCGATATGTACCTACCCTTCAGGTTGGAACCTCAGAGGATGAGACAACTACTGACTTTCCCTTTTCTTCGGTCGTATTGTATCATAGTTGTACTTGTACTTTCTAGTTGGTCTTGTATTCTGGCCCCTTTTACTTTCAACACTCTTTTGTTATACAGTTTACTTGTTGTTTTGCATAAAGCTGTGTGCTTTCTTGTGTTGGTGTTTGTAGGTTATAAGGGAAATTCTTTCAACGTTTTAGGGAATTATGCCTTTGGTGCTACTCTCCAGCTCCTGGCCTATTGAAGCTGGGCTTCTATTAGTCATGGAACGGGCCCCGTGGGATGGGTCGTGACATTATTTACTCTTTATCAATTATTTTTTTCATCAATTATGAGGATATAAGTACTTTTGTTAGAACTAAAATCTTTTTGGTTATCATAAAGTTATGGTTAAAATGAGGATATACTAAATATAGCCTTCTATATGAGGAATGGGAATTATAAAATTCTTTATACAATATTATCTAACAAATTCTCATATTGTCTTGCTGGATTCAATTATTTGAGTCTTTAGAGATTACCATGATTAGTTTGGGGGTAGTATTTATAGAAAATATTCATATATATTTAAAGATAAATTAGAGAATGAAAATTATTTTATAATTTTATTGAATACCCTACGGATGGATAATCTGTATTAAAAAATTACCCAAGTGTGAATTTTGGATTCAGAAATTTTCATTATTGGGTTATATAATCTCATCTGAGGAACTATATACCTGATTATTAAAATTTATAGAACTCAAAGGACATACTTTAGGGGAAATATCACTCTTATGAAGAGTAGCCTATTGAGATTCTATATTGTAGAGAGATTTTTTTGTAAAAAATATCATTTACTTGATCAGAGTTTTTTAGTGAAACCATAATTTATAAAAAGCTATATATGAACCCAAGGATGTGATAAAATAGGGATATACTCAATCTTTTATAATGGAGTGATGGAATTTGTAGGGTGAAATTAATTTAAAGGTGGTAAAATGTAACATCCTAAGATTTAATGATATAGTTCTCTATAAATAATTTTTTTCTTTGAAATATTTTATTAAACACTACACTAAGTATAAACAAATCACATTATATATTTGAAATATTTTTATATACTGTGACATTTACAACATAGCCATTGAATTGGTGAGTATAAATAGGATTAATCAAATTGAAAGAGATATATATATATATAAATACCATACTCATAAAAAATTCTGATTAATTCTTTTGAAATAATCACATCATTTTATGTACATTCATTTTAATTGTGAAAAAACTATTTTCTTTAGAAATGGTTTTTTTCTTTTATGAGATAATATTATAATAAGTTTTCAGAAATTTACGAAATATAATTTTATAATGGGGATATCAAACCAACATTAAAAAATGATTTTATATTTATTTATTTTTTTGTACTTTTCTAAAATGATTGAATTTCATGTGAATAGTGAAAAGAATAAATATGTACTAAAAAATATTTTTCTTTTTAGAATTGAAAAAGTTACTCATTTTTTTAAATTTTTTTAAAATTATAATTTGTTCTAATATATTCTTAGTAATCATGTTATGTTCATACAAATCAATTTTATGGTTGAATTTGTATAAAAAATAGCAATATTCAAAAAAGATTTTTTTTTGAAAAATATTTTTTCATTACATTTTTTGTTTTTATAATAAATTAAGTTATTCCATGTATGGAAATTAAACATTTAAAAAGGATTACATATTTGGAATTAGGATGTCCAAATCTGGTAAATGGAACAATTTTATTTTTTGTAAATAAAAATATTAACCATAATATTTTTTTTCCCACAGTAATGGAATCTGTGATAATATTTATGGCTAACACTAATTTGATAATACATAAATTAAATTAAAAAAATTAATTATTTCATTGTATGAGGTTATTTTATCCATAATAATCGATAATTAAAAAATTTGACCTTTTTTTATATAACAATGATTATGGCCATTTTAAAGTAAAATATAAAGTCATAAGTGTCTCTTTCTTGCTTTGAATATATATAATGTTTTTTTATTAGAATAAAAACAAATTCTATATTGTTATAAATTTTTTTTTGAAATATGTATTACTTTTTTACCATTTAATTTATTTTCAATATTTATTGATGAAGTAATTACTGTAAATTCGTTTGCAACACCAACATAGTGATTCTACAGGCAATAAACAATCATGTAAATGATTTTAGATACTTGAAAAGTAATTTTTTGAGTGAGTAATAGGGTCCCAAATATTTTATTGATAAATATAATGTATTGTATATTTTTAAAGGTTTATATTCAAATTATTTTTTTTCATGTTGTTTTCAATGTTATATTAAATGAATTGTTCCAAAAATGACCTTAATGATATTTAAAATTAAATTAAAGATTATTAAATGATTAAAAATTCATAAAAATCATATATTCAACCACCTAAAGGGGATAAAATTAAAAATATCAAAAAAATTCATTTATGTGTAACTTTTTCTTCTATAGTAACTTTCTTAACCCTTACATTGTAGAAAATATTGATATTGTGGTAATTTTAAAAAGAGCTAATAAGGGGGTTAAGATAACAGATAAGTTTAAAATCATAAACAAAAATTATTATAAAGTTATTTTACTTTAATATTTTAAATAATAATCATATTATTTCCCAACTACATAATTTTGGGTGCATTTTCCATTAAAAATAATTTATAATAGTATAATTCTTTATGTAATTCCAAGTGTTCCATACCTCTCACTTATAAATGGGAAACTAATCGCATTCATCACTCTTAATGATTGAGACATTTAGATCTATCAATATATTAAATAATAATATTATATTTTCCTTAACCACATCATACAACTTATGGTATTTCAGAAATATCATCCTTCTAATGATTAAGGTTCAATTAAAATATGGTTTCCCAACAATGATATAGAACTCTTAACTGAGCATTATCAATTTTATTTCTTGTTATACATACTAAAAATTTATGGTATCTATTTTAAAATATTTTCGTTATTATATTCAATATAATTAATTGATATTATGATACCGCAACACCCATTATTAAACTTCTTTACACCCATTAGAAAATGATAATGTCGATTTTTGTAAGTGTGGACAACAACCTCCACCAAGCGATGTAATTAGTTTTTTATTTCCTTATTACATGGATGGTAATAAGTAGTGTATTAATGAATATTTGTGATATATAATATAATAATACTTTTTTAAAATGTGAATTATTATTTACCTTTTCTTTCACTCCATCCATTAAAAAGTGAAAATAGTATTCATTTGTATATACGACATAACTTCTCCATGTATGATGTATTTCATTTTTTATCTATAACTTTTATGGAAAAAACTACAAATGTATGTAATAAATATATGTTATATTAATATCTGGTTTAATATAATGGAAATGAAGGACCTACAACCAAGGTACAGTGAATGGGACAGCCGAACTGAAACATGCATGAAAACCGAAGCAATTATCACCTATAATAGTGATTTTAATAATGAAATTATTAATAAATAGGTGACAAGATATTATAGGTAAATCATATATGTTATGATATTTATAATTATTTTTATATAATATATTTATAATTAATATATACTTATTATATTGGAGCTCCTAACATGTGTGAAAAAAAATACTTTAGTTATGGAATTTATGTTTTAGTCCCTTTTTAATCAGGATTGACTATTTTGGAATTTCCCTTGATGATAGTTTATGATACTTATATGATAAAAAACATTAATTTTTTTTTACTATGTTTATTTCAATTCAATGAATTTTTTCCTTCTGTTTTCCCCAAATTAAGTACTTATGAAAATTGAAGAATGTTTTTAAGGAAAACTGACATTGTTTTACTATTTGGTCGTAATATTTTTCTACCAGGTCTATGTTTTATTTAAAATATATTTAATAATGTATGATTATCCAATAATGATGGTAATAAGTTATTTTAATAGATTATTGATATTATAAAATAATTTTTCAAAGGAATATTCTTCTAGTTTTTTTAATAAAGTGCTTTTCACAAAAGTCAGAATGAAAACTTTGTTTTAAAGTACATGACCTGAACAGAGTTTTACACTGTAATGACAACTCATTAATTTGAATATCCCTTTAAATTTTTTCATTAGTATATTCAAATAAAATATTTTCATCAATATTTTTAAAATATTTGGATTTTTAATAAGAAAATTATAAAGGAAAGTGGTATTTTTCGCAATAAATTTTCAAGTGATCTTTTGCATGAATTTTCATATATGATAACATATTTTGTTTTTAATTATAATTTACTATGTATAAAATCCAATGATTCCAAACATATTATTTATCTTCATTATTTATAATTATAATACTAAGATGATTATGAAACCAATTTATTTTCCATGGGTTATGCAATTATGAATTTATGTTTTGTTATTGAAATCCTTTTCATTTTTACATGGGTTATTACAGGATGATTTGATTAATGTTTTATGATATTATGGGACCAAAGTTTTTAGGTTTTAATTATGTTATGGATGGGCATGAAAATATATATCTATCAAATTCATTGGGTAATGTTTTATATATCCTGATATAATTATGGGACACAATTGCATGTGCTTGATCAACTTTGGGATATAGTTTTGGATTCATAATCCACTATGGGAAATAGGTGATACTGTAAGATCCATTATGATATGGGAACCGGGTGTTGATACAATATTCACTATGATTTTATTGTCTCGGTAGAACACCATGACATAATAAATGGTTTCATTACATATGATGGTTAACAATTTTATGACATGATTAGGATCTTAATTATGGTTCATGATTTATTTATGATAACTTATCTGTTTAACTATTCATGATTATTGAAATGATATTGTTTTATGTCCTAAATCATGTTTATGATCTTTGAAATATTGGGTATAAACATTTTATGTTGTCGTAACAATCTTATACCCTTATGTTTATCTTATGATTTCATATGATCATCAATTGATATCTCCCATGTTTACCTTTACTGAGAATTTGAGCTCACACTTTTCCTATGTTTCCTTTCCCTAGCTTATGGAGAATAATTTCATGAAGGGTATGTCAATAAGGGTATATAGTAATAATAAATTTATGAAACATGATGACTAATGTCCCAAATATGATTTTTTTGTATCTAGTCTCCAAAGGAATATAACATTTATGGTACCAGTGTTCATTTTAATGTTATATATCAAATTTTCATCTAAAAAATATAATATTTATGTATGGAATGTTTCAGTCACTAAATGTTATAAAACATTATAATATAAATATTAAACACCAGTTTTGAAAACATCTTTCATAGAAAAAATATAATTGTTTAGTCAAATCTGGAATTTAAAAATGAGAAACAGAATTTGGAAACCGTTAATATATTTTTGAAGAGAAATTTTTATTTTACTCAAATATATTTCATTTGTTACATTGTATAATTTATTTCCATGGTACCATTCAATTATTGTTGTGTTTAAAAATCAAAAAGACAAATATTTTTCATTCATACACTAACAAATATCTGTATAATAAAGACCATTCAATTCCATATGACTAATTAATAAAATAATAAATATTTTATTTAAATATACCCCTACACCTTGGCTATAAAAACAACCTTATCAACCTATCTCTCTTCAAATCCAAAACCATTTCATATCACAAATCATTGAAAATTTTCCTCTGTTAAATCTAATAGTCAAGTAAATATGTCCTTGGTCTAGCCAAAAGTCTATGAAATTTTATTTCATACCCTATAACCGTGAATATAGTAATTTATGATTACATATATGTTTAAAGTCCAAAATATTAAAGAATATCTTCTCACATGATCATTTATCTACTATATGAAATTTAATGTGATAATGTTCATAGATTATTTTGGGCATTAAAAGGTTATAATAGCTCCTTTCTATGATGAGAACTATGAAATTAAATGGATTTATTCTTAAATAAATGAAATATAAATACTTGACATCTTCTATCATGAAAAATTGATACTTGTTATCAGGTGCAATGGGATAATAAGTCATTTGGATTTCGTCTCATGATGTTCAAATTTTGTAATCTCCATGAGGGAATGTAATTATAAAAATACCCACCATTAGGAATTCTACATGTTAAATGTTATATTGGATATTTCTATCTAGGTAAATTTTTTTTGTTCCTTAGTCTTAAGATTATTATTAATGCATATCATGATTTGTGTACCTAGATGTATTGGAAAAAATTATGATGTCATATGTTCATTGGGAAGTATGATGTGTTCGTTTCATCATGAGTGATATTTCATTAATAACTACATTAAAAAATGGATTATAAATTTTGTGGATAATAGAAATGTATATAAATATTCCTTTTACTAATTTGGAACTATATAATTAAGTCCATGGTTGTAACATCAAATGATCACATTATTTATTATTCTTTAAATAAAAAGTATGTTTAATATTTTTCTCTATAAACATCATAAGAATAAAATAATCCACAACATATAATTTTAACATTATTAAGAAAATTATATGAATAATAAAACCCCTAGTAAATAAAAATATATTAATCAACTAATATTTCTTACAAGAAGAGGATAAATAAATAATTTGATTTGATATTAAAAAAAGATTTTTAATTGTCAAATAAATATTTTTTAGGAGTTGTATATTTTATTTTAATAAACTAAATTGACATTTTTTAAATTATTATTACTAATATATTAATAATATTTAATTTACATTATTATATAAAATAATATTTATATTAAAAATGGAATTTTCAAAATATAAATTGTTTTTATTTATATTCTACATTTTCTTTTTAATATTAAATTTATAAATTTAAGAATTTTAATTTCACAAAATTAACATCATTTTTGAGTTCATCGTGTCAAAATTATCATAGGATGAAATATTGATATTTGTTTTAAAATTTTAACTTTTTGGGTGAATAATTAATAATATCAATTTCAAAAATATTGTAACTTTTTTGCATTTTAATAATATAAGAATGACATGAAATTATATGTGACCTTTATTTATAAAAAATAAATATTTATAAAGTAAAATAACTTATTTCTAAATTTATAAATGAATTTATAAAGCCTTTGTTTATAATTATTGAAACCTAAGTAATATTTATTTTAATTAAAATTATTTTTGGTTTGTTTCTTATAATTATTTTTCATCAAGGGGTAATTCGGTTTTAGATTTCTCTAAAAGACAAATATATTTTTTCTAACAAAGAAAATTAATGTAATAGAAATAAAAACACTAGTAATTTTGTCTTAATTATAATTTAAAATCATAAATATTATCCTTTTCAAAAATGGTTTTTTCACTTTATATATTCTAGTATTCCATTTTTTTATCACGACTATTAATTTTATTTAAAAAATTTAATTCCATATTTTAATTTATTATTTCCAATTTATAGAAGAAGCCCAATTTTTTAATTCATTAAAATAAAATTACCTATGTAAAAACAAGTTACCACTATAAAAAAGAAAAATTGGTAAAAGTGAAAAATCTAAGAATAAAAGTATAAAGGCCCATAATTTTCATACATAAATATTACATCTTAATATATGAAAATTCAATATATTTTAAAAATATTGGCCTGTGGATAATAAAGGATTAGTTTTTTTCAAAACTATATATTCCATCTTCTTAACTCATAATATATCTTAAAAATAATCTATAAGAATATTCTCACATAGTACTCTTTTTAGACACACCCTACATAAAACCTTTTTTTATAAAAAAGTGAAAAAACCTAAGAAAGAATAATCTCTTATTACTAATAATGGTAACCATGGGAGATATCAATCAACGATCATAAGAAAGCATAAGGAAATTGTAATGGTATGAGATCATGAACATAAAATACAAAGTTAATACCCAATATATTATTGATTGTAAACATGAGTATTGGAATTAAACACTATCATTTAAAAAATTGTTAATCAAAAGAGGGAAAATCAGCATAAATCATTCATGAACCACAACTCAAAAAATATGTATATAAATATGCCCTAAAAGTGTGGCACCAACGTAGGTATAAAAACCATTTCATATGTCATGGTTAACTTTTGATACCATAAAATCATAGTGGATGATGAATAAAAACCTAATTTACATATCATAATGGATCATAAACCATCACAAATTTACCATAGTGGATTTTGAAAATAGACTTGTTTCACATAGTGGATCGGGCACATCGACTTGTTTACAATAGTTTATCATGCACATCAAATTATTTTGCATAATTATATCATGATATATAAACCATTACCAAATGAATTGGGGGATATATAATTAGGATCCAACCTTCACATAATGAAAACTAAACATATATATTCAAAAATATCATAAAAAAATTTTCATATCATTATAACATAACATGTGTAAATAAAATAAGTTTTATAGACATTTCATCATTTCAAATTAGAATACCCCATGGAAAATAAGTGGGTTAAATAAATATATGATCACCATAAGCCTAACCATCATATGAAATAATAAGGATATTATAATTATATTATATACCCACTAAATCATAATTAACATTAAATGATGTTATCATAGATACAAATTCCTTTAAAGGGTCCTTGAAATGTTTCTTGGGAAAGATACCCTATTCATTTGGAAATCACATCTTTAGAATCTATAATTTTAAAAAATATTCTGAGAAATAGTTTACATTAATGAACCATTAAAACATGAAAATTATGATTCAATTCATTGAGTGGTAATGATGTTGGGAAATTTTTATCATGCTATATAGGATAATATAATCATTACTTTTTCATTTTCAATAAAAAAAGTCAATAGTAAATCGTTTAAAAATTTAAATTAATTTTTTTAAAAAAATAAATCATGGGTAAAAATTAATTTAAAAATCATAGGATAATATTCAAAACATTATTGAAAACATTTTAAAAAAACATGGACATGGGAGAAAATGATTCCTAGATGAATAGTAAAACATAATTGGATTTCCTTAAAAAGATTCTTTTTTGCATCGTGATTACTAAAAGTGAAGAAAATGATAGGAAAATTTTATTTTGTTAAAATAATTAGATAATAATAAAAATTAAATAGACTAATCATATATGGATTATATAATTTTCTAAATATAAATTTCAGCATAAACAATCCAAATAAAATGAAATTGAGATGTAAATCTTATACCACAGGTCTCATATTTCTTTTCATGCATTAAAAACTCTTATTTGATAAATATAGATTTATAATGAATGTATTAAATGACATTAATCATATTTATCATTTCACATAGGATTTAAAATAAACATATTATCTCTAATTTATGAAAAAAGTGTTATTAAAATCATTATTCCTTGTCACAATTACATTGTTTCTCTTGCACGTTTTAGTTCAGAAGTCGTGATCCTTGTACATTGATCATGGTTACATCAGTAATAAAAATTTAATCATGATATAAATACCATATATATTTATTATATATAATTATATTCATCAATAAATGTTTTAAATAGATAAATTAATTACACCATTCATGGAAATTGTAGACCGTATGTAGCATGAATTATGTTTTTTCTTTTTTAAGAATGAAACAAAAGAAAGGTAAAAAATAATTAACCATTATAGAATAATTTATATTTAATATATATGATATATATTCATTAAAAATACTTATATTACAACCCATATAATGAATAAATTAAATATGAATCACATCACTTCGTGGAGGTGGTAGTCCACCCATACACGCAAGCACCATTATTATTTTCTAATAGATGGGAATGTAATAAGGTAGATATGATATTATAATTTCATAGAAATAATTATATTACTATATTTAAAAATTAAAACCATCATAATAACCATACATGAATGATGGTGATGATAAATAGAATTGTATCACTACATGGAGGTAGTAGTCTAGATATAACCACAAGCGACACATTCACTTATCTTTTGTTGGAATAGGGGGTGCATATTGGTTGTTACCTAATAAAAATAAAATTTCATTATATTTATGATATATAATTTATTATTTATCCTCGAATACCATATATTTACAGGACATAAAATGAAATAAATTGAATGTGGTCAAATTAGACGATTATCACTTTTTTGATAATCCTCCTTTTGATCATTTCTCATGGACCCTTGAAATAGTATTTTAAGGATAAAAGAAACTGTAAATATTATATATGGTTGTTATAATATAATTATATATGGTTTTCTTATCTATATTTCTCAATGTGTGTGAATAAATGATGGGAGTGGGTGCCTTTTTATAAGTGAGGGGAGGGGCACTCTTAGAGTTACATACAGTATTGAATTAATATAAATTAATTTTCATTTTAACATAGTTACAAATTGATATTAGTGGAATATATGTTGATTACTAGTTTAAATACTCTATTACTATAATGTTTTTGTATTTTTAGGTTATTTCTCACTATTTTCTATTTGTTTTCATTGTTTAAAATCATTTTTTCCCCTTTTGATAATTGTTACAATATCAAAGTGTTTACTCTTTATCGGTTAAGACTGTTACAATAAAATGATAAGTGACACAAAAATGGAACATGGTAGTAATTTGAAATCATATCCCATTAACATGGAATATTATAGGACTTTTATAAATTATAAATCACTTAATAAAATATTTTTTATTATAAAATATCATTAAGGTCATTTCTATAACTATTCATTTACATTAACTTTAGAGTCATAAAGATAGTTATGTAACTCAAATAAAAAGCATTATAAATCCATAATATGTTATATGTACCCGAAAATTTTATAAAACACAGTAATTGACACAATTTGTATTACTTTTTATTTTTTAAAATTCATTAATTTAATTTTTCTATTAAATGAATGAATACTTTTTCGGGGTTGCTAAGACATTTAAGATAATAATTCAATAAAAAAATTATAAATATATTAAAATAATAAAAAATTAATATTTCAAACAAACAGTTATCACTGAACTTATCCTCTTTTTTCCTTATATAATAATTATATTGACATAAAATTCTACAGATTGTCATATTATATTTATTCATTTCATAACATAATATAATGGTAATATTCAAATAAATATAGAATAGGGAGGAAATATGTTATATAAATTTATGTAAATTGATGATATCTGCACATTAAATATGATAAAGGAATGTTTTATTGAAATTTTAAAGCCTTATCACAATTTTTATTCATATTTTAGATGTTTTACCCTTAAAAATTTAACAAACACTCCCGAGGTTTACTATTCATAATGACAAAAAATGGAAATATTTAACAAATTTTATCATCCTAATTAAGAATAATGAATATATTTTTCATTATTCAATTTATTGATTTTATAGTATTTAATTTAGAAATAAATATGCAAAACATGATGATAATTAGTTTTCCTGAAAAAAAAATTATGAAGTAGAAAAAAATATTATACCAAAATCCAAAATAAAAATAATTAAAATAAAAATAATAAAAATTTTAATAATATATATGAACAAATGTAACTTTTTTAAAAAATAAAATAAAATTAATTTTTTTAAATTCTTGAAACAAAAATACTATTTTCAATAAAAATCAGTATTTTCTAATCCTCATTGATTAATCAATATTTTTCAAAAAATTATCTAAAATTCAATCAATTATAATTTTTACAAGATGATAAAAAACAATTCATTTCATCAAATAAATTTTTTAAAAGTAGTTGAAATTATTTATATTATTTGTTAACATAAATGAAATAAAAACCATTTTTGATCGAAAATGTTTTTATTAAGCATATATTAATTGTACTAAAAATATATTTTCCTTATCTTAAAATATTATACACATTTTTAAATAAATTTTTCTATTACTATTAATTATACCAAATTAAGGAAATTGTTGTAATGATTTAATATGTTACAATTCATTTATACTCATTGATGTGTGTGTCACAAGCATTTGATGAAATTATTATATCATAAAATAACATGGTGTTATATTTTCCTCTTTAATAAACTAGAAAATTTAAATTTTAACATATTCCCACTAATATAAATGTTTATATTTAGGGAATTACTATTTTTACGAACCACATTTTAAAATGGGTTAATAAAACATCTTCTTAAAATGGGGGAAATGGAAATATAAAGGTCATCCAGAATAACACATAACTAGGGTTCCAAATATGATAAAAATAGTGGCAAGTAAAAATATTCATGAAGGAAAATTAATTTAAAATAACAATGGAGTGTGATGAAGATCATTGTCAAAATAAATTAATTAGTCATGAGAATGATATTTTCCAAAAAAAAACCCTAAACCAAAGAGATGTGAAAAACACCGTCAATTCATTATAAAAAAAGGTATTAGGACAAAATTTTGTTGTTAAGATACGTTTCCAATAGTTAAGGAATTAATTTAAACTATAGTGTAAGAACATAAATAAATATACTTACTTGCAAACAAGAATGTCATCCTTTAAAAAATTTTGACCACAATCTCATCTATTTCACTAAACAATGAGTATTCAAGATAAATCTTTATGCCTAGAGCACTAAACTCATATTATAATGGCCCACGTGATTCCCAAAAAAGATATAAATAAATTAATAATCTATTTAGACATAAACCGACACAAAAAATGGTTATCATAAGGTAATATAATTCCCAAAATGGATAAAACCATAATATTATTCTCTAAAGATAGAGTTCATTGTAAATAATTCAACAAATAAATAACACTGCAACCTAAATACCCTAAAAAATAAATAATGTTTTAACATCAAAGGCTATATCGTACTCTTCATCTTATATAATCAAAAAATTAATTTTGTTCTTCCAAAATAATATTTCATGTTAAATTACTTGTTAAAAATAAGTCATACAAATACCATAACCCAATTAAACATCTCCCAAAATATAATTAAACACCATGATAAATCAGTATATATTTTTATAGTGAAGTTAACTTCACCAAAATTATTATAAATAAAAATTAGATACTAACTTGAAAGGTAATCCTTAACATGGACATAAATTTATATATATATATATATCACATTTTCAATAAATTTATTTTTTGACGTTAATATTAACTATATACCATAATCAAATAGAATATAATTAACATAACATAAAATGATACACTGACATAATGGATTATTTAATCCTCAGGTGAGTATTCATTCTAAAATAAAATAAAATTATCTACTCATCTCAAAATATCATCATTAAATCCTAAAAATGGGTATCTATACCAATGAATTTTTGATCAATCGTAAACTAATAAACCCATGATAATTTCAATAACTCTTATGTGAACCTCATATGAAAACATATATACCTCAATAAAATTAACATAATTATTATTCCTCAAATAAAATTCTAGACTATTGATTATATTCCATAAATCCAATAATTCAATAAACACAATCAAATATGACCTAAATCATTTTGTCATAAAATCACTAACTAATTTCAATGTCATAAATAATATACCATTTACTTCATCAATGTCAATAATCTATTTATTCCAAAATAAAATTATCATTTTACCGCTAAATCACTTTTATTTTTTATCGATACTATTCACTATATTTTTTCAAATCCTTAAATAAAAATTAATATAAAAATATATAGATATGTTTCACGATTCTTATATCTAGAATATAATTTATATAAATTTTCAAAAACACAATTATAAAATACCAATAAATATATACTTCAATCATATCACATAAATGATTAGAGAAACATAGGTCCTTCCATTTTATAGGATTTAACCCCTACATAGTTCTTTGTCTTGGATAATTCTCATATAACTCATAGATAACATAGTAAACTATAGATTTTACCTTAGCATTAACTTTATTTTCCTCTGTAAAACTCTTCTTTTTTCATCAAAAATTAATTTCTCTATGATATTTTATTCCATACATAAAAAATTTTCTCATTCCCCAAAGTCATTTCCCAGAGTGCTTCTATCCACATACATGATATGTAGGAAAGTGAATATTATTCCCTCCACAGTCTTCCAGAAACTCCATTTTTCTATTATGATTTGTGTTAGGAAACTCATCCATGTTGTTATTTTAAATTATATAATGAGATACCCAATTAAAAATAATAATAAGAGTTCACCTTCTATTTTGTGTTTCATTAGTTTTCTCATGAGGATAATCATTTCATTGTAGGTCACATTCTACATTAACAAAATTCTTCCTAATTCTATGCATTGACTTCAACAAAAAATATATATAATGTGATCACAATTGTGAATGTTGGGAATCATATAAAAATATAAAATTATTCATAAGATATCTAAATCATCACACATTTTTTCAATCTATGATACCTTATGTTTAACCTAGGCCATATTTGGTTACACCTATTGTAAAATTTCATAATGTTTCATAAATAAAATATGGATTAACCCAAATATATCCCCCATGGGTTTTAAACAATGTTTGCGGTATTGGAATGCTCATAATACACTAGAATGATTGTTTAGTTATAATCAAGAAATTATTTTCTAGGTTACTACCCCTAAATGAGTTTGCTCCAAAACCTTGTCAACATAGAGTATCTAGATACGGATTTATTACTAAGAAAACCACTTAATCTATTCCTTAAAAAAAGTTGAAATTATCTTAAACTAAAACATATCCTTTGGGTTTTAAAAAAAGGTATCTAATCATAATATAAAAATATTGAATAAAACTTCCTCTGATAACATCTATAGTGACTTATACTTTTCATACATCGATATTATATCTTAATAAATAAGTATTCAAACTATTTTACAAATACACACTTGAGGGCCATAATGTTTTCCTATATTTTTAAACTAGATACAATATATTCTTATTTCATGAATGATATTCAATATCTTTCATTAAGATATTCCCATATAGTATTGTTCATTAACATACCCTACATAAATCATTTGTTCATAACCTGGGTAAAATAAACATAAGAAAGTGTGAGATAAAATATTTTGTTAAGGGTAAACATGGGAGATATCAATCCATGGTCAAAATAAAACATAACATAAGAATAATGGTTTGAGATCAGAAACATAACTTAACAAGTTCATAGCTAACAAATCATAGATCAAAAATAATAATTATTGCATAAAACATCATCATTTCAAAATAAAATTCATCATAGTTGTGATAAATCATTAAAAATCAATCATGAACTATAACTCAAAATCATATCTATATAAATATGTTATAAAAATGAGTAGTAATGTGAAACAGGCTGGTCAGGGCGGGGCAGGGCGGGGCAGGCCAAGCCTGCGTGGGTTTGAGCCTGGGTATGTTTGTCCGCAAAAGCCTACATATAATGGGAACAAAGAAAACCAGGCCGTCCCTACCCCTCATAAGCCAGCGGGTTGCCCAGAGTCTTCCAGCATTTAAAAAAAAATTTATAATAATTTAAATATTTTATTTTTTCACATTACATATTTTAGTTTTTTGGAGATGTACGGATTTAGAAAAGCTATAGTTTTAAGAGATGTGGTGGAACATTTTTCTATGGGTTAATGGTGTGATTTGTTGGCATCAATGTCGTGATAAACTATTTCAAGGAAAAGTAGGTGAGTGATCACTGAGGGGAAAAATGATTATGTTGATTGTATGGCGATGCAAATGGCAAGAACTATGAATGAATGATGACAAATCAAGAAATGGCTGGTTTCTAAGGAATATATTAGGGTATCATGAGGTCCTTTCATGATTTCTTAATAAAAAAATAAAATTATTTAATAAAAAAATAAAATTTGTCCAAAAAAATAATATAATGATAATAAATCTTCTTGAATTAAAACCAAGTGCATGAGAGATGAGTTCCATTTTTCAAGAGGTGGGATGACACAACATGTGAATATGGTTAATAATTAATATATAAATATTATAATATCATATTGAAACAATAAATATAAACCTGTTTAAAATTCACATGTAAATTAATAGTGAATTAGTATGAACATTAAAATGAAAAAACATATGTTATGGTTTAATCATGTTTTAAAAAAACTAAACTTCCAAAGAAGAATATATTGTAAAACAAATTAGGTTTGTTGGTCAGCCTATCCCGTTCACGCTTCACCCTCTTAGGCCCGCACCTAAATGGGATTAACCCGCATTTTCCCGCGCTCTTAGCGGCCAAAATATTTAAGCCCACCCCACCCAGCATCTTCCCCATACCCGCAAAGTTCGCGGGCCGCAGGGCCATTTTGCATCCCAAAAATGAGGCACCATATTAGGTATCGAAACCATTTAATATGTCATGTATAGCTACCATGTCTATAAAATCATAGTGTATCAAGAATCAAAATATGTATCCAATATCATAATAGATTCGGATTCATCATGAGTTTCCCATTATAGATCAAACACATTGACTTGCTTCCCTTTATAAATTGATCACATTAATTTTGTTAATGTAGTGGATCAGCCAAATTGAATTATTTATCAATCTTATCTCATGAAAAATAAAACATTTCCCAATGCATTGAAGGTGTATTCTATTTTAGGACCACCAATTTCATAATTAAAACTATAAATATGTGTTCAGAAAGATCGTAAAATATTCTTCTTATCATTATAACCTAACCCATGGAAATAAACCGGGTTTCAAATAAATTTCATCATTTTATCATATCATAACACATGGAAAATAAATTGGTTTCCAAAAAAAATAATCATCAAAATTACAACCATACATACAAATAATTGTTATGGTAACATTGGAACATATTATTTGTAATGACTAATTACCATAAAATAATTTGATCATAGATGAAAATTTATTTTAAACATCACTGGAGTATTTCATAATAAAAACAACCTTTTAATTTTGAGATAAATTATTTAAGATATCAATATTTTCAAATTAGTATGAAATAATTTTTCATTTTTAAGATATGTGGAAACCTATAATGTAATATTAGAGTCATTTAGTGTTCATTAAGGTGGTAAATTTACTTTATGTTGTTCATGGAAAATTAAAAATTCCATTGTCATTTTTTATAAAAATAAAAAATTACCTTCTTTGGAGAAAAATAATAACATTAATATTAAAAAAATTATAAAAATAAATCAAAGGAATAAATTAATTTAAAAAATCATAGGGTAAGATTAAAAATAATTTTGAAAAAACTTTTATAGAAAAATTGATATGGAAGAAAAATTTTCATGGCCAAATAGTAAAACATTGTTGCATTTCCTTAAAAAAAATATAGCCTCTTTAGTACATAATTTGAGTAAAATGTAAGGAAAACTATATTATCTAGAAATAAATAAAGGTTAATAAAAGTTAAATTTATTTATCAGATAAGGATCTTAAAATTTATTCATTGGAAATTAAAGCATAAATAATGCTGAATAAAATTTTATTAAAATTTAAATACCATACCCTAACTGTCATATTTATACATACAAATTCAAAGAATCCTTATAATAATTTTAGAATTATTAGAAATGTATTACAAAACTAGAATCATATATTTCATACCATATATTATTTACTTATTATATCTTATTACCTTTTTATTAATAACTTCTGATTAAAATTATTATTCTTGGTGATAACTTCTTTTTTATTATGAATGTATTAGTTGGGAAGTCTCGGTCTTCGTACATTGATCATGCTGACATAATCTATTAAATTGGTGTAATGATATAAATAAAATATACATTAATTATATATATTATGTATATTCATCCATAAAATTCAGAGATACAATAATGAATAACACTATTCATAGAGGTAGTAGGCCTTGCGTACGCATGAACTCTGTATTCACATATTCATGAAGGATGTAATGAAATAAAGGTAAATTTTAATTCTAATTTACGAAAAATTATTATTTAATATATATAATATATATTCATAAAAATATTTTTATTTCTATTTATGGAATGGGGAAATGAAAAATGAATCACATATCTTCATGGAGGTGGTATCCCACAAGTGTTCATGACCAACATTATCATTTCCCAATGGATGGGGAGGTAAGAAGTTTTATAAGATATTATAATTAAAAAATAATAATTATAAAATAATTTGTATATATAAATATTAAAATATCAAAATAACCTTACATGAAATATGTTGATGTAAAATAAACTTTCTTACCACGTGGATGCAGTAGTGAACACATAAACAGAAGTATACATTCACTTCCCATTTGATGGAATATAGGGTTTATATTTGTAGTTTCATAATCATAATTAAATTTTACTCTATTTATGATAATGAAATTATTATTTTATTATGAGTACCATGGAATAATAGTATTATATGAAGAAATAAATTGAAGGAGGTTCGGTAAGATGATTACCATTTCCTTAGTATGCCTCCTTTAGATTCATTCTTATGGGCCTTTGGAATGGAATTTAAAAGATAAAATCACCTTTAAATTGTGTTTATTTATGCTTCTAATATAATTTCCCTTAAGGGTGTGAACATTATCAGAGAGGATGCACTTAGTTTACACTATTTTAGACCCACTAGATGGTTTGCCTCTCTTCTGTGACCTATTTTTAGTTATCCTTCTTTTGAATAAAAATATTGATCTTGGTAGTAGTTATTAATATAATTTGGTCGGGTTTTTTGGGAAATATGTATCAATGGGTGTTATGAAGAGGGAAAAATAGATTCTCTTTTATAGGAAATGAGAGGGGAACTCTTGCAGTTATATAATTTATTTAATTAATAATAATTAATTTCCAAGTTTCACGGGCCTTAAA
>CAUJRU010001625.1:0-10000 GCA_963277665.1 Viscum album
GGGAAGCAACCCGAGAGACATCACAATGCAGCACATGAAGGCAGGGAAAGCCCGCTATGCATGACACAAGGGAAGGATTTATATACCCAACCCCCTAGAGCCAACGAGACCAACGTTCCCTTCCCAAAAAAGGGAGACCGCAGTATCTTGACAGCCATCCACCACTCCCACACAATCGCGTAAGCACAACCATCAACCCACACAACTGACCGTGACGCCTCGAGGGAAGCAACCCGAGAGGCATCACAATGCAGCACATGAAGGCAGGGAAAGCCCGCTATGCATGACACAAGGGAAGGATTGATATACCCAACCCCCTAGAGCCAACGAGACCAACGTTCCCTTCCCAAAAAAGGGAGACCGCAGTATCTTGACAACCATCCACCACTCCCACACAATCGCGTAAGCACAACCATCAACCCACACAACTGACCGTGACGCCTCGAGGGAAGCAACCCGAGAGGCATCACAATGCAGCACATGAAGGCAGGGAAAGCCCGCTATGCATGACACAAGGGAAGGATTGATATACCCAACCCCCTAGAGCCAACGAGACCAACGTTCCCTTCCCAAAAAAGGGAGACCGCGGTATCTTGACAACCATCCACCACTCCCACACAATCGCATAAGCGCAACCATCAACCCACACAACTGATCATGCAGGACCTGATCTTTGAGACAAGCATATGACTAGTGGAAGGATCAGACATGTAGAATCACCAACAACATCTGCATTGTTTGAGGTATGACTGAGCTCACCACTCAGACCCCAACACAAGCCCAAACCGTCGTCCCGAACATTCAATTCCGTTCGATTAGTTTGTCCATTGTACATGCACAACCTGATCTTTGAGACAAGCATATGACTAATGGAAGGATCAACAAGGTTGCATCACCAACCAAATCTGCAATGTTTGAGGTATGACCCCACCTCAACGTCCTTCCCTTCAAGGCACGCCGCATGCACCAAGACGGGCCTCGAGGCCCCTTCAAATCGTCTCACTCGGATGCCATTGTCTGGAAACGACTATCAGCCCGCAAGATCACACATGCGACAAACCCCATCTCGTTGTCATCGTTTTTAGGGCGCACTACCTCGGGAAAGACAAGCCCCAAGCACGGGACGAATCATCGAGAATTCATGGCATTGCGTCCATGCCATTTTCCATGTCACTGGGCATGTCATCGGGTGGCTCTAGGCACGCAGGACAAGACCCACGCCCAGGGGGGGTCGCCGACCACTCCCCCCCCTAAAGAGACATTTATGCATTTCCAGCTATTCCACCAGGAAACATCAACAGTGACGAGGAGACATACTGATGGGTTTAGACCACCCTAAGGGCACCGCAGTGCATGAAAGACAACACGGGTTGCCCTAAAAGAGCTATGAAACCATAGGAAGGGCCACCGACGTGACCCCTTAGGCACATGAAGGCCGCCGACACGTCATGGCATCCGTCCCGCGTCTCGTCCATCACCGCAGAGAAGACACGCCCCATGTCCAGAGCGGGTCCTCACGCATGAAAGGAATTATCTTGAGGCGGTCATTGTCATTACATACCGTACCCAACAACATATGACAAACCCCACCACGTCGTCCTTCCTTGCAAGGCACACCGCATCCTCCAAGGCAAGCCCCGATGCCCCTTCAAATCGTCCCACTCGGGTGGCGTTGTCTCCACGTGATTGTCAGTACGTCGGACCTGACACGCGACGCACCCCGGCTCATTGTCATCACTTTTATGGCGCATTACCTCAGACAAGACAAGCCCCAAGCACCGTATGAATCCTCAAGCTTTCATGGATTTGTCTGGAGGCCATTTTTCCATGTCCGTGGGCATGTCACTAGGTGGCTCTGGGCACGCAGGACAAGACCCACGCCCAGGGGGGGTCGCCGACCACTCCCCCCCTAAAGAGACATTTATGCATTTTCAGCTGTCCCACCAGGAAACATCAGCACTGACGAGGAGACATACTAACGGGTTTAGACAACCCTGTGGGCACCACAGCGCATGAAAGACAACACGTGTTGCCCTAAAAGATATATGAAACCATAGGAACAGCCACCGATGTGACCCCTTAGGCACATGAAGGCCGCCGACACGTAGTAGCATTCATCCCGGGTAGCGTCCAACACCGCCGAGAAGACAGGCCCCATGTCCAGAGAGGGTCCTCACGCATGAAATGAATTCTCTTTAGGTGGTCATTGTCATTACATACGGGACACGACAACAGATGACAAACCCCACCGCAACGTCCTTCCTTTCAAGGCACGCCACACGCACCAAGACGGGCCTCGAGGCCCCTTCAAATCGTCTCACTCGGATGCCATTGTCTGGACACGACTGTCAGTCCGCAGGATCACACATGCGACAAACCCCATCTCATTGTCATCGTTTTTAGGGCGCACTACCTCGGGCAAGACAAGCCCCAAGCACGGGACGAATCATCAGAAATTCATGGCACTGCGTCGATGCCATTTTCCATGTCACTCGGCATGTCAGTGGGTGGCTCTAGGCACGCAGGACAAGACCCACGCCCAGGGGGGGTCGCCGACCACTCCCCCCCTAAAGAGACATTTATGCATTTCCAGCTATACCACCAGGAAACATCAACAGTGACGAGGAGACATACTGATGGGTTTAGACCACCCTAAGGGCACCGCAGTGCATGAAAGACAACACGGGTTGCCCTAAAAGAGCTATGAAACCATAGGAAGGGCCACCGACGTGACCCCTTAGGCACATGAAGGCCGCCGACACGTCATGGCATCCGTCCCGCGTCTCGTCCATCACCGCAGAGAAGACGCGCCCCATGTCCAGAGCGAGTCCTCACGCCTCAAAGGAATTATCTTTAGGTGGTCATTGTCAATACATACCGTACCCAACAACATATGACAAACCCCACCACATCGTCCTTCCTTGCAAGGCACACCGCATCCACCAAGGCAAGCCCCGAGGCCCCTTCAAATCGTCTCACTCGGATGCCGTTGTCTCCACGTGATCGTCAGTACGTCGGACCTCACACACGCGACAAACCCCATCTCATTGTCATCGTTTTTATGGCGCACTACCTCGGGCAAGACAAGCCCGAAGCACGGGACAAATCATCAGGAATTCTTGGCATTGCGTCGATGCCATTTTCCACGTCACTCGGCGTGGGTCTGACACGCGACGCACCCCAGCTCATTGTCATCACTTTTATGGCGCATTACCTCAGACAAGACAAGCCCCAAGCACCGTACGAATCATCAGGCTTTCATGGATTCGTCTGGAGGCCGTTTTTCCATGTCCGTGGGCATGTCACTGGGTGGCTCTGGGCACACAGGACAAGACCCACGCCCAGGGGGGGTCGCCGACCACTCCCCCCCTAAAGAGACATTTATGCATTTCCAGCTGTCCCACCAGGAAACATCAGCACTGACGAGGAGACATACTGATGGGTTCAGACAACCCTGTGGGCACCACAGCGCATGAAAGACAACACGTGTTGCCCTAAAAGAGATATGAAACCATAGGAATAGCCACCAATGTGACCCCTTAGGCACATCAAGGCCGCCATCACGTACTAGCATCCATCCCGGGTAGCGTCCAACACCGCCGAGAAGACAGGCCCCATGTCCAGAGAGGGTCCTCACGCATGAAATGAATTCTCTTTAGGTGGTCATTATCATTACATACGGGACACGAAAACACATGAATAACCACACCTCAACGTCCTTCCTTTCAAGGCACACCGCATGCACCAAGACGGGCCTCGAGGCCCCTTCAAATCGTCTCACTCGGATGCCTTTGTCTGGAAACGACTGTCAGCCCGCAAGATCACACATGCGACAAAACCCATCTCATTGTCATCGTTTTTAGGGCGCACTACCTCAGGAAAGACAAGCCCCAAGCACGGGACGAATCATCAAGAATTCATGGCATTGCGTCGATGCCATTTTCCATGTCACTGGGCATGTCATCGGGTGGCTCTAGGCACGCAGGACAAGACCCACGCCCAGGGGGGGTCGCCGACCACTCCCCCCCTAAAGAGACATTTATGCATTTCCAGCTATTCCACCAGGAAACATCAAAAGTGACGAGGAGACATACTGAGGGGTTTAGACCACCCTAAGGGCACCGCAGTGCATGAAAGACAACACGGGTTGCCCTAAAAGAGCTATGAAACCATAGGAAGGGCCACCGACGTGACCCCTTAGGCACATGAAGGCCGCCGACACGTCATGACATCCGTCCCGCGTCTCGTCCATCACCGCAGAGAAGACACGCCCCATGTCCAGAGCGGGTCCTCACGCATGAAATGAATTATCTTTAGGCGGTCATTGTCATTACATACCGTACCCAACAACATATGACAAACCCCACCACGTCGTCCTTCCTTGCAAGGCACACCGCATCCTCCAAGGCAAGCCCCGATGCCCCTTCAAATCGTCCCACTCGGGTGGCGTTGTCTCCACGTGATTGTCAGTACCTCGGACCTCACACGCGACGCACCCCGGCTCATTGTCATCACTTTTATGGCGCATTACCTCAGACAAGACAAGCCCCAAGCACCGTATGAATCCTCAAGCTTTCATGGATTTGTCTGGAGGCCATTTTTCCATGTCCGTGGGCATGTCACTAGGTGGCTCTGGGCACGCAGGACAAGACCCACGCCCAGGGGGGGTCGCCGACCACTCCCCCCCCTAAAGAGACATTTATGCCTTTCCAGCTGTCCCACCAGGAAACATCAGCACTGACGAGGAGACATACTGGAGGGTTTAGACAACCCTGTGGGCACCACAGCGCATGAAAGTCAACACGTGTTGCCCTAAAAGATATATGAAACCGTAGGAACAGCCACCGATGTGACCCCTTAGGCACATGAAGGCCGCCGACACGTAGTAGCATTCATCCCGGGTAGCGTCCAACACCGCCGAGAAGACAGGCCCCATGTCCAGAGAGGGTCCTCACGCATGAAATGAATTCTCTTTAGGTGGTCATTGTCATTACATACGGGACACGACAACAGATGACAAACCCCACCGCAACGTCCTTCCTTTCAAGGCACGCCACACGCACCAAGACGGGCCTCGAGGCCCCTTCAAATCGTCTCACTCGGATGCCATTGTCTGGACACGACTGTCAGTCCGCAGGATCACACATGCGACAAACCCCATCTCATTGTCATCGTTTTTAGGGCGCACTACCTCGGGCAAGACAAGCCCCAAGCACGAGACGAATCATCAGGAATTCATGGCACTGCGTCGATGCCATTTTCCATGTCACTCGGCATGTCATTGGGTGGCTCTAGGCACGCAGGACAAGACCCACGCCCAGGGGGGGTCGCCGACCACTCCCCCCCTAAAGAGACATTTATGCATTTCCAGCTATACCACCAGGAAACATCAACAGTGACGAGGAGACATACTGATGGGTTTAGACCACCCTAAGGGCACTGCAGTGCATGAAAGACAACACGGGTTGCCCTAAAAGAGCTATGAAACCATAGGAAGGGCCACCGACGTGACCCCTTAGGCACATGAAGGCCGCCGACACGTCATGGCATCCGCCCCGCGTCTCGTCCATCACCGCAGAGAAGACACGCCCCATGTCCAGAGCTGGTCCTCACGCCTCAAAGGAATTATCTTTAGGCGGTCATTGTCAATACATACCGTACCCAACAACATATGACAAACCCCACCACGTCGTCCTTCCTTGCAAGGCACACCGCATCCACCAAGGCAAGACCCGAGGTCCCTTCAAATCGTCCCACTCGGATGGCGTTGTCTCCACGTGATTGTCAGTACGTCGGACCTGACACGCGACGCACCCCGGCTCATTGTCATCACTTTTATGACGCATTACCTCAGACAAGACAAGCCCCAAGCACCGTACGAATAATCAAGCTTTCATGGATTTGTCTGGAGGTCGTTTTTCCATGTTCGTGGGCATGTCACTGGGTGGCTCTAGGCACGCAGGACAAGACCCACGCCCAGGGGGGGTCGCCGACCACTCCCCCCCTAAAGAGACATTTATGCATTTCCAGCTGTCCCACCAGGAAACATCAGCACTGACGAGGACACATACTGATGGGTTCAGACAACCCAATGGGCACCACAACGCATGAAAGACAGCACGTGTTGCCCTTAAAGAGCTACGAATCCATACGAACAGCCACCAAAGTGACCCCTTAGGCACACGAAGGCCGCCGACACGTCATGGCATCCGTCCCGGGTATCATCCAACACCGCCGAGAAGACAGGACCCATGTCCAGAGCGGGTCCCCGCGCATGAAATGAATTATCTTTAGGCGGTCATTGTCTTTACATTCCGAACACAACAACATGTGACAAACCCCACCTCGACGTCCTTCCTTTCAAGAAACGCCGCATGCACCAAGACGGGCCCCGAGACCCCTTCAAATCGTCTCACTCGGATGCCATTGTCTGAACGCGACTGTCAGTCCGCAGGATCTCGAAGGCGACAAACACCATCCCATTGTCATCGTTTTTATGGCGCACTACCTCGGGCAAGACAAGCCCCAAGCACGGGACGAATCATCAGGCATTCATGGCATTACGTCGATGTCATTTTGCATGTCAATGGGCATCACATTGGGTGGCTCTAGGCACGCAAGACAAGACCCACGCCCGGGGGGGTCGCCGACCACTCCCCCCCTAAAGAGACATTTATGCATTTCCAGCTATTCCACCAGGAAACATCAACACCGACGAGGAGACATACTGATGGGTTTAGACCACCCTGAGGGCAGGGCAGCGCATGAAAGGCAACACGTGTTGCCCTAAAAGAGCTATGAAACCATAGGAAGGGCCACCGACGTGACCCCTTAGGCACATGAAGGCCGCCGACACGTCATGGCATCCGTCCCACGTATCGTCCATCACCACAGCGAAGACACGCCCCATGTCCAGAGCGGGTCCCCACGCATGAAAGGAATTCTCTTTAGGCGGTCATTGTCATTACATACCGGACCCAACAACATATGACAAACCCCACCTCATTGTCCTTCCATTCAAGGCACACCGCATCCACCAAGGCAAGCCCTGAGGCCCCTTCAAATCCTCTCACCCGGATGGCGTTGTCTCCACCTGATTGTCAGTACGGAGGACCTGACACGCGACGAAACCCGGCTCATTGTCATCACTTTTATGGCGCACTACCTCGAACAAGACAAGCCCCAAGCACCGGACGAATCATCAAGCTGTCTTTGCTTTGTCCGGAGGCTGTTTTTCCATGTCCGTGGGCATGTCACTGGGTGGCTCTGGGCACGCAGGACAAGACCCACGCCCAGGGGGGGTCGCCGACCACTCCCCCCCTAAAGAGACATTTATGCATTTCCAGCTGTCCCACCAGGAAACATCAGCACTGACGAGGAGACATACTGATGGGTTTAGACAACCCTGTGGGCACCACAGCGCATGAAAGACAACACGTGTTGCCCTAAAAGAGATATGAAACCATAGGAACAGCCACTGATGTGACCCCTTAGGCACATCAAGGCCGCCGACACGTAGTAGCATTCGTCGCGGGTAGCATCCAACGCCGCCGAGAAGACAGGCCCCATGTCCAGAGCGGGTCCTCGCGCATGAAATGAATTCTCTTTAGGTGGTCATTGTCATTACATACGGGACACGACAACATATGAAAAACCCCACCTCGACGTCCTTCCTTTCAAGGCACGCCGCATGCACCAAGACGGGCCCTGAGGCCCCTTCAAATCGTCTCACTCGGATGCCATTGTCTGGACGCGACTGTCAGTCCGCAGGATCGCACATGCGACAAACCCCGTCTCATTGCCATCGTTTTTAGGGCGCACTACCTCGGGCAAGACAAGCCCCAAGCACGGGACGAATCATCAGGAATTCATGGCATTGCGTCGATGCCATTTTCCATGTCACTGGGCATGTCTGTGGGTGGCTCTCGGCACGCAGGACAAGACCCACGCCCAGGGGGGGTCGCCGACCACTCCCCCCCTAAAGAGACATTTATGCATTTCCAGCTATTCCACCAGGAAACATCAACACTGACGAGGAGACATACTGAGTGGTTTAGACCACCCAGAGGGAACCGCAGCGCATGAAAGGCAACACGTGTTGCCCTAAAAGGGCTATGAAACCATAGGAAGGGACACCGACGTGGCCCCTTAGGCACATGAAGGCCGCCGACACGTCATGGCATCCGTCCCGCGTATCGTCCAACACCGCCGAGGAGACAGGACCCATGTCCAGAGCGGGTCCTCACGCATGAAATGAATTCTCTTTAGGTGGTCATTGTCTTTACATACCGGACACAACAACATATGACAAACCCCACCTCAACGTCCTTCCTTTCAAGGCACGCCGCACGCACCAAGACGGGCCCCGAGGCCCCTTCAAATCGCCTCACTAGGATTCCATTGTCTGGACGCGATTGTCAGTCCGTAGGATCTCACAGGCGACAAACCCCACCCATCTCATTGTCATCGGTTTTATGGCGCACCACCTCGGGCAAGACAAGACCCTAGCACGGGAAGAATCATCAGGAATTCAGGGCATTGCGTCGATGCCATTTTCCATGTCACTGGGCATGTCATTGGGTGGCTCTAGGCACGCAGGACAAGACCCACGCCCAGGGGGGTCGCCGACCACTCCCCCCCTAAAGAGACATTTATGCATTTCCAGCTATCCCACCAGGAAACATCAACACTGACGAGGAGACATACTGATGGGTTTAGACCACCCTGAGGGCACCACAGCGCATGAAAGACAACACGTGTTGCCCTAAAAGAGCTATGAAACCATAGGAAGGGCCACCGACGTGACCCCTTATGCACATGAAGGCCACCGACAAGTCATGGCATCCATCCCGCGTATCGTCGATCACCGCCGAGAAGACACGCCCCATGTCCAGAGCGGGTCCTCACTCATGAAAAGAATTCTCTTTAGGTGGTAATTGTAATTACATACAGGACCCAACAACATATGAAAAACCCCACCTCGACGTCCTTCCTTTCAAGGCACGTCGCATCCACCAAGACATGCCCCGAGGCCACTTCAAATCGTCTCACTCGGATGGCTTTGTCTCCACGCGATTGTCAGTTCGTCGGACCTGACACGCGACGAACCCCGTCTCATTGTCATCGCTTTTATGGGGCACTACCGCGGGCAAGACAAGCCCCAAGCACAGGAGGAATCATCTAGAGGCCATTTTTCCATGTCTGTGGGCATGTCACTGGGTGGCTCTGGGCACGCAGGACAAGACCCACGCCCAGGGGGGGTCGCCGACCACTCCCCCCCTAAAGAGACATTTCTGCATTTCCAGCTCTCCCACCAGGAAACATCAGCACTGACGAGGAGACATACTGAGTGGTTTAGACCACCCAGAGGGAACCGCAGCGCATGAAAGACAACACGTGTTGCCCTAAAAGAGCTATGAAACCATAGGAACGGCAACCGACGTGACCCCTTAGGCACGTGAAGGCCGCCGACACGTCATGGCATCCTTCCCGCGTATCGTCGACCACCGCCGAGAAGACAGACCCCATGTCCAGAGCGGGTCCTCACGCATGAAATGAATTCTCTTTAGGTGGTCGGTGTCGTTACATACCGAACCCAACAACATATGACAAACCCCAGCTCGGCGTCCTTCCTTTCAAGGCACCCCGCATCCACCAAGACAAGCCTCGAGGCCCCTTCAAATCGTCTCACTCGGATGGCATTGTCTCCACGCGATTGTCGGTACGTAGGACCTCACACGCGACGAACCCCGGCTCATTGTCAAAGCTTTTAAGGCGCACTACCCCGGAGAAGACAAGCCCCAAGCACCGGACGAATCATCACGCATTGATGGCATTGTCTAGAGGCCATTTTTCCATGTCCGTGGGCATGTCACTGGGTGGCTCGAGGCACGCAGGACAAGACCCACGCCCAGGGGGGGTCGCCGACCACTACCCCCCTAAAGAGACATTTATGCATTTACAGCTATCCCACCAGGAAACATCAGCACTGACGAGGAGA